>NEWO01000104.1:177489-217690 GCA_003013225.1 Phalaenopsis aphrodite | reverse complement strand
GAGCGAGCTATTAGTACTATTAATTATTCATTTGGATAATTAACTTCATAAAAATTATAAATGGCACAAAATGAACCTAAGAAAATTACTTTACCATCTTTTGAGCTAATGAACCATTTTAGGTACTATATGGTAGTAGGATAGTAGCAAGGACCCTGATTTTAAACAAACAATATTGTTCTAGCAAGAATAAAATGATCCTAACATGAAATCTCCCTTAATTACTAAAGAGTATCACTACAAGAAAAGCACCTAATTTGAATAGATGTATTGTCTTCTTACAATGACAATCATGATTGTTATTTTTTTTTCAATGCTTGGTATGATCTATATTTAATGATTAGCCTAAACAAAATCAAATCCTTAAATTGAAATTGGTCTATTAGTTAAATAATTGTGTTAAGCTCATTTAAATGGTGATGTTGTAAAGCAGTTGCAGAAGCGATATCTAGTTATGTATAGTGAAAGTATCGAGTTAGGGCGAGGGAGGGGGAAGAAGCAAACCTAGAGAAGAGCCATGTCAGGAAGGTGGCAGTGGAGGACGCACATTGATGCATATAACTCCTCATATCGCGGCTGGAACGTGGCAAGTTATTCCTTTTGTGGAGGATGGACTTGAGCAGTAGAGGTCGGACTTCAGCGATGTGGTAACAAAAGTGCGTTGTTGTTGTCAAAATAGATAGCATAGCGTTTTATATGTAAATTATGATGTTTGATTGTGAAATATATGAATTATAATATTTTTTTATGCTATATATGTAAATCCAACAAAAGAAAAATATAGGGTGCTAGTGTGATAAATTTGTGATGTTAATATAGATGTTAGACATAAGTATAATATTTTAAATTTTAAGTATATGATTTATTATGTAGTTCCTGTAACAAAAGAACTTGATAGGTAGAACAGTTCGAGCTGGTAAGAAGACGTGTTAGCAAAATAGTCGTTAACAATCCGATCTTGAGTCGAGTTGGGGCCGACTCAACATCGGTTTGAAAAAAAATTGATATAAAATTTTGACTCGTAACTCAACCCATTTATTTTGATCTGAGCTAAAATTCATATCAATTTTCAAGCGATTAATGACCTTAAAGCTAAATTTTATTAATTTCATAATCCCAACTTCACTAATGTCTCTTAGGGAACAGCTTGGAATCAGTTAGAAAAAAATTAGCCTCAAAACTCTAATTAATTATTTTAATACATCCAAAAAGTTGATCAAATTTCAAGCCCTAATTATCGAGAAATATTTGCATATGTAAGACGTACGCAGCGCTGCGTATGTTAGGTAGGTTACAAGGAGAGTATTGAGAGTTATATTCTCGTTATACCCCCTGTAAACTCTTGTAATCTGCTTGAAACTTACAAATATATAAAAACAAAAATGAAGAAATTACTAGTTACTAATAGGTTACAGAGTACAACACAATAAAGCAAATATTTATACTATTACGAGGCAACATTGGACACACATGGTCGTTGAGAAACTAAACCCTAGATAAACCTCTTCAATCTCTAGCAAGAAGTAGAAGATGAACTCCTTAACTAACCTTCTGCGCTTCCACCTTCGCATCCCTCCCTGTCTCTTCCGCCTCTTCTGCTCCACTCAAAACCCTAGCTCTAGCTCCCCCCAAAAACCTCTGCGATCAATCATCAAAGCCCTTTTTCGCGAGAAAGACCTAAATCAGCTCATCTCCAACTTCAAGCGCTGCTCCGCCGACCGTAACTTCCGCAGCAAGCCCGAAGTCTACGAGATCATCATCCGCCGACTTGCCACCGCCGGCCGGCTCGATGCGGTTGACGACATCATCGAGCAACACAAGTGCTACCAAGAAGAAATGTCTCACGAGGGTTTTGCTGTACGCCTCATTTCTCTTTACGGTCTAGCTGGAATGCCAGAACGCGCTGCCGCACTTTTTCAAGAGCTTCCTGTACTCGGTTGCCCCCGTACAGTCTTTTCATTCAACGCCGTTCTCACCGCTTATACGCGGTCGAATGCCGCCGATCGGATCGCCCACCTTCACAAGTTCCTCTCATCTCACGACGCCTCTATAGAGCCCAATCGTATCTCGTACAACATTCTGATCAACGCTCTATGTGAAAGGGACCTCCTCGATGATGCCCTCAATACCCTGGATTTGATGGAAAAGCGTGAGATTATGCCCGACTTGGTAACTTTCAATACCCTATTAAATGGCTTTTATGGCAAGGGTATGATCTCCAAGGCTGATGAGATATGGCAAAGAATGAAGGAGAATGGCATCCAGCCGGATGTGAGAAGCTTCAACGCAAAGATCAGAGCGTTTGCTTGGCAAGGAAAGATTGTGGAGGCAATGGAGGTTTTGGAAGAGCTTAGGAGAGTTGGGTTGGAGCCTGATACATTGACTTACAATGCTCTAATTAAAGGCTATTGTCGACAAGGGAATTTGGAGGAGGCCAAGAGATTATACAAACAAATGGGGAAAAATGGCTGCTTTCCTGATAGGCATACTTTGAGGGAATTGATCCCCAAACTCTGCCAAGGCGGCGATGTTGACTTGGCACTAAATATATGCATAAAAGCGATAGACAATGGATTTCTTGTTGATGTAGGCATTATTCAGGTGTTGATTGATGAGTTGGTGAAGGGTTCCTTGTATGATAAAGCTAAAAAACTTGTGAAGCGAGCAAGGTTAAAGAATGATAGAGCAAACCTGAAGATGCCTCTATCTTGTTTGGCAATATAGGTAAAGTCACCATTAACTGTGTATGCTATTTATGGTCCATATTATGTGTGACCTGCAAGTAATATTTTTCGGAATGTGCTGATTTTTTATTCATTTCATGATAGAGGCTTATTAATTTTTGAATTGAAATCAGCATTGATTAATATGAATCCAAGCAAGAGCTACGTTGAGTTGTACAATTTGATATTTGCTCAGTAAAAGTATAGACATCGCCAACTTCCCTGGTTAATTTTCTCATAATTTACTTTTTTACTTTAATACCAATTTCATTTTTTTGGTATACTAGTGCTTGATTTAAATTGAAGCATTCTTTTGACTGAAGTGTTCTGAAATGTTATGCAATTATCAACATAATACATTTCTTTAGCGATCCAACTTGAGTAGAGACTGTTACAATAGTGATGAAAGCCAAGTTTTCCGGAATTCAATAGCTCCAAACTTTTGGTTTCCACAATCCATGCAAACACAGTTTTGTTCAAGAGTTCAGCGTTTCTGAATTATTTATCAAACTATTTCTTCATGTTAGCAGCTTTTCTGGTGCTTCTAATCATTTGAGGTTGAAGGACGATGATACTAGATGATTGTCTTTTTTCAAGATCTCCAAAGCTATTGTGTTTTTTCTTTGACTTTTTTTTTCACTTGAATTGTCTTTGACTGTAGTTTCCTTTCTCAAATTAACTTGAGAAAAGAAAGCATCTAAATGGGAAATCGTTAAACAAAGAGGAAGGACGGAGGGGTTTGGTAAAGTGAGATTCCCCTAAGAAACATGTTTTTGTCCTTGTGAATCACACCAGTGCAAATGTTAGGTTTTTTGTTTTATAATAGAAGATATAGACCGCCTTAGAAGAATCCTATAAGAGAGAATAGGAGAGAGGATACAAGAGAGGGATTTGAAAATATATCAAATTTCATTAATAATTCAATAATCTAAATAGCATTTGTTTCAAGATAAATTCAAACTAATTGGTTTTCAGATTTTGATAACTTGTAAAAATCCTATTAACTGATTTGAATTAAAAATTTCGCTAGCAATGGAATGCTCACTAAATTAAAATGAATTCTCAATTAAGGCAAAATACTAAAATATTTAAGATGTATTCTATATTTATTTTGATTCATATCGTATATAGCATTGTGTGTGTACAAGAATTCATCTTCTTTTTTTGTCAACAATCTTAACTACTTCCTCTAATATACTCAATTTAGTTTTGAGTAAATAATTAATATTTGGAACTTTCATAGAAAATGAAGAGGAAAATTTGTGGCATTGACTTCCTGAAGGCAACTAGTTTCTTTTGTTTACGTTAAAGAATTGTAGGCATATAAATTGGATCAATTCTACATGCTACCAAATCTAAAATGGCATGTTTCAAGGAAACATATAAATGTATGATTCATTCTTGTATTGTTGGAAAGCTTTAGTCCAATTTCTTAATATCACATGATTGGATTCATATATGCTATGTAAGTTCTTTCTGTATATTGGCTGTAGATTGTTTCCACCATTAAGAGATTGATAAATTCATTGTTGTTGACTACAAAATAATGGTTTGTAGCTAGTTTGAATGAATCTTATTGTGTATGTCCATTCATCTTTGAATACAACAACAATAACAACAACAAGCCTTTATCCCAGGAAGTGGGGTTGGCTGCATGAATCCTTTTTGTCCATTGTGTCCTATTGAGTGTCATATTTTCGATTAATTCTAATAAATTAAGATTTTTTTAATACATAATAGAATATAGAAGGATATATTATTAACCAATTGAGTAGATTTAAATGCATTATAAACAATTCAAATTTATCATGTAGCCCATACGAACCTCTATCAAATTAGATGTGTCAATTGGCGGCTTTGATGAACCTTAACTCGAGCAATTGGACCACATATAAACCTCAAATTTTGGTCATAGCCTTGTAGTTTGATTGGAATGAGTTGTATGCATCCTATGGATTTGATTTACCTTGATTGGTTTGGTAGAGGTCGAAACTACAACAACAAAGCCTTAATCCCACCATGTGGGGTCGGCTACATGAATCCTTTTTCTCCATTGCGTCCTATTTAGTGTCATATTTTCATTTAGTTCTAGTAAATTAAGATCATTTTTTATACAATAAGCCCAAGTCTTCCTAGGTCTCCCTCTGTCTTTCTTAACATAAGTTGAATTTAAAACATCTACTCTCCTAATCGAATCATCAGATGGTCGACGTTTAATGTGAGCAAACCATCTAAGACTACTTTCTCTAATTTTGTCCGTCACAGGAGCTACACCAACTCTATCACAAGTATATTCATTTCGCATTTTTTTTCTAAGTGCAAAGCCACTCATCCACCTAATCATTCTCATCTCGACAACACTTAACTTATTTTTATGCTTCCCTTTTAAAGGCCAACATTCAGCACCATAGAGCATTGCAGGTCTCACCACCGTCTTTTAAAATTTTTCTTTCAGTCTAAGCAGTACTTTTCTATCACACAAAAGGCCCGAAGCATTCCTCCACTTCAACCAACCAACTTGAATTCTACTATTAACATCCTCATCTATGTCACCTTTGCTTTGAACAACAGACCCAATATATCTAAATTGTTCACACCTTTTAATAATTTGATCACTCAAAGTCACACTTTTGTCACTAGAGCTACTACTGCTAAAGTTACATTCCATGTATTCAGTTTTAGTTCTACTTATATGAAGCCTTTAGACTCCAATGTACACCTCCATAATTCAAGTTTTTCCTTGATTTTTTCTCTCATCTTATCCACGAGAAGAATATTATCAGCCAAAAGCATACACCTAGGTACATCCTCTTGTAGATGTCCAGTAAGACCATCCATAACTAAAGCAAAAAGATACGGGCTTAAAGCCGATCCCTGATGTAATCCAACAGAAATAGGAAAATATATGGTCAATCCTCATTCAGTTCGAACACAAGTATCAGCTCTAGCATACATATCGTTAATAACTTGAATATAAGTCATATCAACACATTTCTTCTCAAGAACTCTTCAAAGGATATCTCTTTGAATCTTATCGTAAGCTTTTTCTAAATCAATAAAAACCAAATGTAAATTCTCCTTAGTATCTAACTTCTCCATCAAACCTCTCAATAAATGTATAGCTTCCATAGAGACCTACCTTGCATAAATCCAAAATGATTATGAGAAATCTTTGTAATACGTCTTAACCTATGTTCAATTACACTCTTTAATAACTTTAACACATTAACTTAATTCCTCTATAATTTGCACACTCTTGTTCATCCCCTTTATTCTTAAAAATGGGTATCAAAATACTCTTCATCCACTCCTCAGGCAACTTTTTAGTTTTTGAAATAATATTAAAGAGTTTAGTAAGCTAAGAAGCTCCCAATTCTCCTAAGTATTTCCACACTTCAATTGGGATATCATCAGGTCCTACAGACTTTCCACCCTTTGTTATCTTTAAAGCATCAACTTCTTTTTTACAAATACGATGGTAAAAATGAAACGTTTTATTATTATTCTCGCTATTAAGATCACTAAGGTCAATTATATTTTTCAGAAACTTCATTAAAAAGTTTATGAAAATAACCCACCCACCTATGTTGAATATCTTTTCTAAGAAAAAAACACTTTTTGATTTTCATCTTTAATACAATTTACTTGAGTTAAATCTGTACTATTCTTTTTCCTTTGATTGGCTAGTTTATACATATATTTTTCATCCTTCTCGGTATCTAGTCTATCATAAAGATCATTAAAAATAAAATTTTTAACGTTACAATTAGTTCTTTTAGACCCCTTGCGGGCCATTTGATATTTTTTTTCAGTTCTCTAAGCTTTTATATTCAAACCAATTTTTATAACATAACTTCCTATATTTTATCTTTTCTTGCACATTATTATTCCATCACCAAATATTTTTATTTATATATTTTTTTTTCTTTTGATTCTCCAAATATATATTTTGCTACTTGTTTAATAGTATTTGTTACTTTATCCCACATAACTTTTGCTTTTTCATGAACATCTCAAATTTTGAAAACTTGAATTTTACTCATAAAAATAATTTTATTTATGACTTTTAGGTCTTCCTATCTAATTCTACGATGACGAGTCCTTAAATTTTTTATTTTACAATTTTTTATCTTAAAATCTAGAACTAATAAACGATGTTGGGTACTTAAATCCTCACTTGGGATGACTTTACAATTTTTGCTATCTCGATGATCTCTTCTTTTCATAAGAAAATAATCAATTTGTATTTTATTAGATCCACTCTTATAAGTAAAAAGATGCTCATATATTTTCTTGAGTAAAGTATTAGTATTAACAAAATCATACGTTAGAGCAAAATCTAAAATAACTTTACTTTTTTCATTAGTTACTCCAAAACCTTTACCACGATGAGTATTTCTAAAATCTTTTACCACTCTACTGATATGTCCATTTAAATCTCCTCCAATAAAATTTCTTTCTTCAAGAGGTATCATTTGTATTAAGTCTTTTAAGTCATTCCAAAATTTATCTTTTAGACTCTATATCTAAACCAACTTATAATATTAAAAATCTTAGTATTAATGCTAATCTTAAGGGTTATAATTCTATCTCCAACTCTATTAATTTTTACAACATTATCTTTCAAACTCTTATTTATAATTACACATACATCATTTCTAGTGCGACTCTTACCAGAATACCAAAGTTTAAAACCTAAATTATCAATCTCCTTATATTTTTCTCTAACACATTTAGTTGCTTGAATACATAAGATATTAATTTTTATATGAATCATAATATTAACTAATTCGATTAATTTGCCATTAAGAGTGCCAATATTTCAAGATCCCATCATAATATTAGTTTCATTAGTTTGATGGACTAACTTCTTTACCAACATTCCTCCGTAATGTGAGAACTCTTGCTTATTTGACACTACACCCGGGCGCCGGTGTAGTGGCCCTTGCACACTTTTCACTGTATTCAGGCTATACAGCACGTCGCTTCCAAGGGACGCCTTAACACTTACATAATGATCAAAAGAATTCATTTCATGATTTTTTTCGACAAGTTTTACTCTGGATGTTGACTACCTAACGCAACCTTCCACTTCTCACATCCGGGCTTGGGGCCTACAATGAGTTGTTCAATGATCTGAATTAGGCTTGACTAACTACTAGTTAATGCAAGTGTGAGTTTAATTGGTCAAAGCTTGAAGTAATTGGCTTGTGGCTTACTTGAAATTGTTCAAGTTAAGTATGGTTTGTGGTTGACATGGCTTGGGCCCATTAGATCTGAATGATCATTGGTCTAATTAGGATTGGATTAACCACACGGGACTTAGAGATGGAGGGTAGTCATTGAGTAAATTACATCAATCCCAACAACTCTTGATCATGTGACCTTTAATTGTTTTAGAGGTTAATAAACAAACCCACAACTGGTAAGGTGTATAGCTGCAGTATACCACATATGTTGGTGCTGATTGATTGCAGAGTAAAGTTTTGAGTGTGGAAGTTGTGATGTCTATAGCTTTTAGTTTTGGCAAATTGGATTTAACATTGTATTCTAACTAATGTGAAATTTTGATGCCCAATGCAGTTTAAGGTTGATTTAATTTAATCCAATTTTTTATGCTTAGGATTTTGTATCCTGGACTTTTTTGTGGGAGATTTTTGTAGCATGAACCTCTCTGGAATAGAGTTAAAATTTAATTTTTCTTGAAAAATGATGTGGTATTGCTTTTGTAACATGGTTTATGAAGATATTTTTGACACTCAAATTTTGACTTGGTCAAGATTAGGTTTGTTGAGATTTGGAATAGACCAACATAGACCAACACAATATTATTGATAGGAGGGGTATTTAAATCCAATTACAATAGACATGATAAAAAAAAGAAATAAAAAACATGATAAAACAACTATGAAAGAAAATAAAATAGAATAAAAAAATAAGAAATACATAATCACAGAATAAGAACAAATAATAAGTAATAATAGCTAGAGATAGCCATTATAATATAATACTCGCTCTCAAGTTGAAGCATAGATGACAGTCATGTTCAACTTGGACTTAAAGTCATCGACCAAAGGGCGAGACAGATTCTTGGTGAGGATGCTTGCTAGTTGACCACTAGATGACACATATGGAATGCGAATCTCCCTGGACTCGATCTTTTCCTTAATGAAGTGTCAATCGATTTCCACATGCTTGGTACGATCATACTATATCGAATTGTGAACAATACTGATTGCAGCTTTATTATCATAGAATAGCTGCGCCGGGACGGAGGTTGGCATATGGAGCTTGCGGAGCATGATGCATAGCCAATGAGCTTCACAAATTTCTAAGGACATGGATCGAAATTTAGATTTAGCACCGCTTCAAGCAACCATAGATTGTTTATTGTTTTTCCACGTGACAAGATTGCTTCATACAAATGAGCAATACGCCTAGGTCGAGTGTCGATCATGACATGATCCGACTCAATCAACATCTGTATAAACGATAATAGATAAAGAGGTGTGACGGGAGAAAAATAATTCTGAGCCCGGTGTATCTTTTGAGTAGTGGAGAATCCAGTTGACAGCTTGGAGGTGGTGCTTGTAGAGATCATGCATAACTTGACTCACCATTCCAACTGCGTGGCATATTTCGGGGTTCGTATGAGCGAGGTGGATTAGTTCTTTTAACAAGACACTGATAATGAGTTTTGTTGATAGACACATCGTTGAGAATGTCAGATAATTTTTCATTAAGATGCATCAGACAAAAATAAGTTTGCACAGAAGAAGGTTATTCTTTGTCAAAAGATCAATCACATATTTGCGCTGAGATAGATAAATTCCTCGAGATGACCGCGTCACATCCATGCCTAAGAAGTACCGGAGAGATCCCAAGTCCATCTTGAAGGATGAAACAAGAATGTATTTTAAGGATTCCAATGCTGAGAGATTGTAACTTATAAGAATAATATCAACATAGACAATAAGGATAGCTTCTTGGGTGATAAAGGATTGCCAGAAGAAGATAGTGTAATCCAATTGAGCCTGAGTAAAACCATGGCCTAAGACCACCTTTGTAAACTTGCATCATGCCATTGGGAATTGCTTTAGCCCATAGAGAGACTTTTGTAGCTTGCACATTGGTCTTCTGGAGGCAGTAGAATCAAAACCCTGAGGGAGAGACATGTATACCTGTTATGTCAGCTCTTCATTTAAGAATGCATTCTTGACATCTAATTGGAATAAAGACTAATCCAGCTTCATAGCTAGTGACAACCCGAATGTATTTAATTTCGCCAATGGAGCAAATGCCTCATCATAGTCAACTCCGTAGGTTTGAGAGTAACCTTGGGTGAATCTTGCCTTTTTGCGTTCAAAAGACCCGTCAAAGTCTAAATTGATGCTGAAAATCTATCTGCGCACCCACCCTACAACTTTCTTAACCTAAGGAAGGTCCACGACGTCCCATGTATGGTCTCGCTGAAGGGCGTTCATCTCCGCCATTGTTGTAGTTTTTCAGGCCGGATCAACAAGTGCAACCTCAATAGTAGCAGGGATCTGATGATTCATCAGGTCAGTAGCAAATGCTCAGTAGGTCAGCAATAAACTATGGAAAGTGACATATTTTGCTATAGAATTGAGGAAACATGTCTGATTGCGTGCCTTACTTGGAGAACTCTCATTCTCTTTCGGAGGAGGGTTCGTGTTGAGGATGTCGCTTGGAGTGGATTCAAGTTCCTGTAAGGAAGTAGCAAGATCCAGAGTAGGAGCTTTGAGACAGGTGTGCCAATTGTAAACACGAAAAGTGAGAGGTGATGGTACATTCAACTGGACAAGGACTCCTCTGTGGTAGGAACAATAGGACGACCATCCATCGAGTAGAATAAAGGATAGTGTTGGGGAACTCAAGCTTCCCGTTACTAGAGGCCGAGCTAGAAAAATAGGGCATACTTTCAAAGAAGAAGACATCAACACTCACATAGATTTTGTTTGTGGTCGGATCATGACACTGATACCTTTTTTGAATTTCTTAGTATCCTAGGAAGATGCATTTTATGGATCTGGGATCAGGTTTACTCCCAGTTGTGGCAGTGTTCCGAACAAAGACAATTCACTAAAAAATGTTGGGTTCTAATGTGCAAAAGACCCGATTGACATAGAAACATGAGATCAAGACGGCTAAGAGGGTTTGAAACTTGTGAATTTTAGAGGGGATTCTATATATGAGATATGTGACAATTAGAATGACATCATTCCAAAAACATTTAGGAAATTGGATTGAAACATAATAGAGCGAGCAACGTCGAGGAAGTGGTTATTTTTCCTCTCGGCTACCTCATTATGTTGAGTGTCTGTGCATGAACTATGGTAGATAATGCCTTTACTTGGCAATAATTCACTTAGAATAGATTTGAAAAGTCACGGTCATTGTTGTTCTGAAAAACCTGAATTAGAGTTTTGAATTAAGTTAGGACAAAGACCTAGAAGTTTTGAAAGGTCATAGAGACTTCTGGTTTGTCTTTTAAAATGCAGTTCCACATTATTTTAATGTGGTCATAAATTAAGTTCAAGGTGTAGCTGGGAATGCGAGAAGGATCTCATATGTCACTGCCAATGAGGGAAAAATGAGCGGAAGTTGTGTAAGTGTGGGTGGGTAATAGACTCGTGACGTTTGACTAATTGACATGTCTCACAATTGAAATTAGAGAGATTTTTATTGAAAAACATCAAAGCGTACAAATTTTTCAAATATTGAAAATTAGGGTGTCATAAATTACAACGCAACAATATCATGAGACATTCAATGACTCATGATAGGCTACAACTTTTTAGTGTCATGTCTTCATTCTTCGTGTTCTTTTCTTGGAAGTAATAAAGTGCAGCTATCCTCTTAGTAATTTTAATCATCCTCCCCGAACGACGGTTCTGAGAAATAGAACCATCAGATGAGAAATTAGCAACACAATTAATATCACTTGTTAATTTACTGACAAATAATAAGTTATATTGCAATCGGAAAATTTGTAAAACAAACTCCAAAGTTAGATCGGTTATTAGTAGAACCGATTCTTTAGTAACAATGGAGCTACATGGTCCATCTTATGGTATTTTTTTCAGAGCATGAATAGTAAGCCAAGAAAGCTTGCGAGCTACCAATCGACAATTCTGACGGTATTTTATTCAAAGCAACC
Source organism: Phalaenopsis aphrodite (assembly GCA_003013225.1). Lineage (NCBI taxonomy): Eukaryota > Viridiplantae > Streptophyta > Magnoliopsida > Asparagales > Orchidaceae > Phalaenopsis > Phalaenopsis aphrodite. The sequence goes on along the minus strand of NEWO01000104.1, from coordinate 205,786 downwards.
AATCAGGGAATATGCAAGTAGTATTTTTCAAAAATTTGAATTGCTGAATAATTGGGAGTTCGAAAATTTTAAGTCTTTTTTTTTTAAAATATTCCAAAGGAAGATTTTTTTGTTCATCTGTTTTTATGCTAGAACATATATATTATTATTTTAGTTTTTTATACTAAGGCAAACAATGAAAAATTTTTCAGCGTTGGATTATTCAAATGATTTTTTTCTTTTTTTAACTGATACGTGTGATTTCTGCTTTTAAAATATGTTCTGATGTTATTTAAAATATTTTCATCAACCATTGACTTATATTTTTAGAACATGATGATACATCATTTCAATAAGTTTAAAGTCTTGAATCTATATTATATAACATTAAGGTTATAGCTGAGAATGCAACTACTAAAACTACAAGTTAGTTACTAATATGGAAATGTCTCAGGAAATATAAATTTATAAATAGCCTAAATTTGAGTCTGAAAAACTTAATTTCTAAGTTTGAAATAAGAGCATTCAAAATCCATTTTACATCATCACATTTCAAATAAGGCGACTATCAATCGAATGCGTATTTTCCTTTCTCAGAGCTCACGATTACCATTAGCTGGTTGTGTGATTGTTGCAGCTTAAGACTCTGTGCTGTGCAACTAAAAAACCAAATTCTCTTATGATGGCCATTAACTTATTTCATCTCATAAGTAGAATTTTCCATTGTTTTGTGTTTTATCTCAGTATTAGATCTGATCATCTTTATTTATTTCTTATTTTTTGAATGTGATCAAGTTATCTCCTATAAATATACATTATTTATGTGAATTTTCTATCACAAGCCGACTTGTCACAGTAATCAGGACCCATTTATTCAATTATTTTCATTAATCATATGCTTGTGATGTATATTCAGAAAATATTTGAAGGTTGATTTTGAAAATTTTATCAATAATTCCTTTTGTTATATGGCATGATTTCTTACAGTAAGTTGCCATAAGTTGTCATTATTATCTCTTTTAGAGGATTTGGACAAGTTAGCCTTCCATATTGTTTCAGCTGAAGTTTTTTATCTAGCCACCAGAACTAAGCTTGTCTTGAGTTTAGGCTCAAACATCATGCATCTTCTAGCTTTTTTTTTTTTATAACTTTTTTATACTTTGGTCGAAGAATTTGAACTTCAACTTGATCAAGTTGATGATTTAGTCGGACAAGTCATATATACTGTTCTTTTTGATGAAATCTTCAAAATAAGAACACAACTATTAGTGTACAACCGTCATAATTTTTGTGAGTCTTTCCATAATCCATAACTATAGTTACTTGCTATTTTGTTCCACTTATTTATATTTTGATTTCATGCACTTGGATGCTTCTCGAGCTTTTGATTAGGTGCAGCGGCTAGAGTCAGAAACATACGTGTAATAACTAACAAATAGAGGGAAGAGGTACAATATAATGATAATATATTTTTCCATAGGGTTGTACAAAATATTCTAAGTATTTTACATGTATGAGTCTATCGCTCGGCTCCTCTCGGGCTCGATCGACTGAGCTTCTTTGTCTTCAGCTTTGTAAGGGCAATTCAGTCGGCTAGGCTGAGTCGGTGTTGTCATTTAGCTAAGCTTGATTGGCTTTCGGTCGACAAGACCGATTCTATCGGTTAGGCTTTGTTGATTGGTTGTAGTCTGACTATCCCTCGATCTCTAGATGATGGGCACCTATCGGTGGAGCGAAACTAGGCTATCGTGTAAAGGGCGAATTATCATAACTTGATAGGTTGCTTGTTCATCAATAAGGAGAGCCTGTAAGACTCTGTTGTATTGTCAATTCTTGATCCCAAATGAGGAGCATTGGGAGTGTCTGTGGGATCGTTGATGAGATCGAGAAACTGGGCCTTTCCTCAGGTTGGATCTACTGGAATATAGGTTATTATCTTTGGTCAGCCTTTTTGTAGTGGTTGGCTCGTTTTTTATATGTTTTGTTATCTGTCTTGTTTTTGTTCTTCTCCTAACTCCATCAACCTTTGGTTTTGGCTCAGACAGCTTCATCCGATTGCCCTCTAGTTTTGGCTTGGGTGGCTGCATCTAATCAAATAAGTGAACCCTTTGATATTTTGTCTATGGGCCCTCTTTTATCATACTTTCTTCTTTTTAAATGATCGACAATATAATTACATGAGAAAACAATGTGGTCTTTACCTTCTGCAAGTGGCCAAACGACATACTCTTTGACAAAATAAAACCGTCTTTTGTTTATAGAAATAAATTAGACATAAATTAGTAGAGAGAGAGAGAGAGAGAGAGAGAGAGAGAGAGAGCCCACCCACATTAGCATCCTACATAATTAAGCATAAAAATTCGTTAAAACACATTATTTAACTTCTATCGAGTTAATGATTGATAATCTTCTTAAGAAAAAAAATAAAAAAAAGGCTTTATTACGCTACCTAATAACAAAAATTGTGTAAGTATGCCATCCCTTTTATTTATTGAAAAATTATGCCCAAAAATTCACTCTAAAACAAAAAATCCCTACTTTTAACTACAAAATTCTTAATTAAAAAAGTCATAATTAATATTAGAGTAGAGCAAAGTTGGAAAAAGAAGTGGATTTAAAAAACTTGAAAAATGTTAGAAGTTGGTTCCACATCTTATTCAAATTAAATTGAGTTTGAATAAGGTTTGAAAATGATTTAAAATGACTTTTCTAGGATTTGAACAATGTTCAAGCAACACTTGAATATGGCTCAAATTGATCAAGCCACAACTTTATTTGATTATCATCATTAAATATTATTATAATAAAGAATTAATTGCATCTATAACTAATCTAAATGATTAGGCTTCAAGGATGTTTTGTATAGGTATTCAAAAATGGTTCCTAGAAGGTTTAAGTGTATCATGGTTAATAAAGGTTCATGGGGGTGTATTAGGAGTTGAATTCATGCCACTAAATGATTCAGTTAAAAACAAAGATGGAAAGGGGTGTGGTGTGGTTTTATTAACCCGATATTGGCATCCCCCAACTCCTTCCCCCCAACCAACACTTTGGTTCCTTATTTTTATTTGGATTGATGATGAACCTCGTAAACATCAAGGAGCCTTTTAGTGTAATTGTGGAATTTCATTAGAAAATCCAAAGTTAAGTGTGCTTGCATGGGACCACTCCTAGGATGAGTGACTTCTTGAGAAGTTAATACCATTGTGGCAAAACTGAGGCCATTAGGCCATAACCGACAATATCTCAATGGATGAGAGTTTGGGATGTTACATACCCAAATTTCAATATTGTCACTTAGTATGCCCATACAAATAACTCCCTCAACTACATTTATAACACTTAATCGGATTTAAGATTGCTTCCAGATTGAATCTGTAAGGTCATTGTATTGCGATGCTGAATCTGGTAGCACAAAGATTGCTAAGTGCACGTCTTTTTGTTTACTTTGATGGGGTATAATACCACCATGGTGATGAGGGTTAGTGTCTAACATTAAGCTTTCTATCTTTTAAGCTATCTTCTACTTCTTGTGACACAAAGGAATTCCTATTGTAGTGCCAAAGCATCATGCTCAATCTCTCTAACATTTTTTTTTCATTAATCTTCAAGTATTGTGGTGCCTATAACCAATATCCGATAGCCAATAGCCAATGTCATGGTGTTGAACATTCTGTTTTTCAAGCCTTATCTTTATGTTCCAAGCCTAACAACACCATTTAACCAATGTCCTTCATTTTTTTATCTATTTCTTCGCATATTATTTCCTATGAATGGTGCCATGGTGATCTTAATTTATTAAAATTAAATGAAAATATGACACTAAAGAGGATGGAATAGAGAAAAAAGGATTCATGTAGCTGACCCCACGTAGTGGGATAAAAATTTTGTTATTTTGTTGTTGCTGTGTCATGCTGTTGTATCAACACAACATTGTAGCTTTGCATTGTTTTTTTCTGACTTTTTCTCCACCTCTTTTTCTTTTGATGTCAGTATTCTCTTCACCTAATATTAGAAATTCTCGCAACGAAAAGTTCATTGAGTAATAATACTTTATATAATTTTGTTATATTTTTCTTAAACTTGATATTTAAATCTTATTTATTCAAATCACTCTTCTAAATAATTATTTAATCAGTTTCTTATGCTCCAAGATTCACATTTACATGATGCTTCAACATTCCCTCAATTTCTTAAGGTATTTTTTGTCTCAAACAAGCTTTCCAGCATATTATCTTAATGAAAAAAACAATGGACATTTTTCACCATTCTTTTTTGCTTTCATGGGGCACATAATCTCAAATCTTCCAACAAAAATTCTCCATAAAGACATGAAAGATGCAACTATTTTATATAAGAAGATGGAGAGTTTGAAGTTGACTTCTACATTATGCCATAAAGAAGCCAAAGCCTAATCTTGGGAATGAAATGAGCAATTGCTCCCTACCAAAACTAACTACATCATAAAAATTTCATCAAAAAATGTCATTTTGTTCAAATTTCCAAAACTTTGTTAAAAAGGCACCAAATCAATTTATTTATTGCAAGCCGACGTTTAAAATTATTATTATTTTTTTACTTAAATTTATTGATAGTTTCAATGATGATTAGACATATAAGGAAAGTGAGCTTGTTTTGACTAAATTAAAAGTGATTTTTGTATACTACTATTTTGTTTAAGTTGTGTGTTAAATGTGGAGACCAATTTCTCATGCTCTCGCCTTCGCCAGATCGCGAACAGCCGCGACTCCCGCTCCCGCCTTCCTCTGTCGTGAATCAAATCGAAGCTTCGATTGTTTTTGTGAAACAACACTTGCTTCTGCCGCTCCCGCCTCTTCTACTTACAACGATTTGGATTCCGCTCAACTGTTTCCTTCATCCGCCCTCTCAGTCGCGATAAATGGAAGCCCCCTCCATTTGGTTCCTTTGCTGGTGTAAGTTATTGAAGGAAAGAGAAGTGCAAGCAGTAGTTCCTTGCGACAGAAGGAAGAAGAAAGAAGAAGAAGAACAAAATTGCTCTTTCTTAGCTTCTTCTTGTTGGCTTACGGTAGAATAGAAATATGATTTCTCTTGTATGTTTATCTTCTTCGGCATGTATCTCAGTGTAGAGAGAGAGAAGAAGAGAGAGTGAGGAAGTGAGAGATCCCTCTTGTAAGTCGAGATGATCGACTGTTGTAAATTCCTCAAATAGTAAAATCCTCTGCAACTCCGTAGACGTAGGTAATTTGCCGAACCACAAAGTGTTATTATTTTCTGACGTGAATTTTCTCGTTCTATTTTTTTCATCACATTGTCGATCGTTCTTCTATTTTATATATATACCACAACAATGTAGTTTAATGATTCACTAAAAGTTTCAATGATTTTATGTCCGGAAAAATAAAAGTTATGAGATCTTCTAAATATTAGAAGATTAATGTAAGATATTTAGGGGCCGTCTGACAATAGACTTATGGCGGTATTTATGTAGAATTTAAGCGAAGTTTTGCTAAATCCCAGGATGCGGTAAATTTAAATTTCACAGATTTTATCTGTAAATTTCAGATTCAGTAAATCCTACGAATTGATGATTTTAACTTCGCATTTCGGATTTAAGACAGGATTTTAAATTTCAGATTTAGTAGATCGTACGAATTGATGCGGGATTTAAGTGAAATCTTGTCAGACGGTCATTTTGGACAAAATAAATCCCAGGATGCGGTAAATTCGGATTTCACAGCGTTAATTTCAAATTTAGACCTAAATCTAAATTTACAAGATTTATTAAATCATCTTAAGGTCATGCTCACTGTCTATATTTCAAAACTAGAATAAATAATAACTCTTTTTTTGGTGTAGAACAAGAAAACTGTGATTATTTCTCATAAAGGAATAAGAAAAAATGATATAGATAAGCCAAACTATCATACAAACTGGTGATATTATCAGAATTTATGAGTAATTCCGCCCATAAAAAAATACAAAGTGGTTGACAAAAAGTCCATGAGAGAGGCCATGCCATCTTCCCTTTTGGCAAGGACAAGTTTTTACGTGCGGAGTCTGCACATACGGACACAGCGGAGGTCTGTTTATTGTATTTATTTTTCTTTCGTCAGTCTTAGCCGCAGTGCGTATGTGCGTACTCCGCGCCTAAAAGTTTTTCCTTTGCAAGAGGTCCAATCACATGTAATTCGATAAAATAAGATGTCTTTTTCGTAGAAATAAGATATTCGAAATGAATTAATTAGTAGAAAGAGAACAACCCACATTAATGGTGTTTTGAACGAGAAACTAAATAGAGAGAGAGAGAACCTCATATAGGGCTGTGAATTTAGAAAAATTATTCCATATGGATATCGCATGCAAAGATGCATGCGATGTCCGATCTCCACCGTCGATCATTGCAAAATCGTATTTCGGTGGGCCCAACTTTTAAATTTTTTTTTTTAAAAAAAAAATTTGATCGCAGATGGAGATGCGACACAACATGCATCTCTACATGCGGTGTCCGTATGGAATAATTTCTCGTGAATTTAGCTTGAGCATGGTTAAGCGCTCAAAAATTGATTTTAATTTTGGCATGGATCAAGATCGGATCGAAATAAACTAGCCGCTCTATAGGCCAAAACTTTGGATCAAAAATTTTTTTGAGCCTATTTCGAGCCTGTGTGAATTGGCTTGAATTGACTCGAGATCGTTTTGTAGAATTTTTTTATTTATAAGAATTATCTATAATGTCAAGTAAAATTGAATATAACAAGTCATGAATCAATTTCAAGCGGATTTCAAGCTAGTTAATTTCAATTTTGAGTCAGATCGAGTTGCCACTGAGCTGAAAGAGCTCCAAATAACTCAATTGGAGCCAGTTCGTTTGGGTTTCAAGCCGGATCAAGCTCAATTCAATTTCGAGCCAGCTCAACTCGAAATCAAATATAAAGGCCCACGAGTTGATTTCAAGTTGCACTAAATCTATTCGAGTCAACTCCAAGCTGACCTTGGCTTGGCTCGAAAGCGAATCGTTTACGGCCCTAACCCCACATTTGTGCCCCTCACAAAAATTTAAATTTCAACCAATATTTGTGTAGATCAAAGTCATAAAATAATAGGGATCATATTATAAAGAACATAAGATATCTTCCTCCCTTGATCAAATTATATTTAAATTATCATTCAAAGATAAGTTTGACCTTCTTTCTAAATTAAATTTAACTTTTTCTTGAACATGGTTGAAATTGATCAAGCTACTTTTTTATTTCTTATCATTGATGGACATAATAAATATTATTAAAATAGTTTTAATTAACATCTATCACACATCTAAACGATCAAAATCAACTCGAAGAAGGTTCGTATAAGACGGTCAAAGATGGTTCAGGGGACGTTCGGTCATGACACGAAGATTACACAATCTCGGTTCAAATGTCTTGAGCATGATTCATCAGTATTCAATCATCAATTATTTAGTGTCCTGCCACAACGTGTTTAGTAGTATATGATCACCAATCATGATTTGATTATAAATTGTATCTTAGGCTAATATAATAAATAGATACAATCATAAAGATTATAATATAGTAAAAACATTGATAAAAATGAATCAAAATGACAACATCTATAATACAATGCAATTGAATTGTCTCACCTTAAATCATATTATGTTTATATCATTATAAAGTGCTAAAACATACTGTTAATCAGCATGATTAGGACTCCATAATATGTTTCTTCAAGGCTATCAAAATTTGCACATTTCAATAAAATAACATGTGTATTTTTTTTTACCTCAAAATTGAAGAGGTAATCAAAATAATCTAGAAAAAAGTAATTGTATAAAAAAAAAATCTCATCTTTACATTAATCTCTACTACAAAATCAAATACTCGTCAATACAAAGTCAAACACTGGAAAAATTGTTGTCAAGTAGGGGTGTAAACGAACCGAACACGAACGAACAGAGCTTGTGTTCGTGTTCGTGTTCGGTTCGTTTGAAATTTAATTTGTTTGAAATAAGTTCATGTTTGAAACTGTTCGTGAAGTCACTGTTCGTGTTCATTTCTTAATGAACGAGACGAACACGAGCTGTTCGCGAACAACGAGCCAGTTTGACATCCTTAATATTAATATATATAAATATTATATTATATTAAATATATAACTTATATTATATAAATATATAATTTCTATATTAGAATATTACTAATATAGTATATTAATATATTACTATTATTATTAATTTATTATATATTATAATTTATAAATTTTATTTTTTTTAAAATATCATAAATTTTTATATATAATTATTTTAAATTATTTTATATTTCGAACAATAACGATTCGAACACGAACGAATGCATCACTGTTCTTGTTTGGTTTGTTTAACAAACCGAACGAAAAAAATGTGCTCATGTTCGTCTCGTTTACTTATCGAACGACACGAACAGTTCACGAACAACGTGTTTTTTTTACAGCCCTATTGCCAAGAGCTCCTTTCAAAATCAAATAAATAAATAAATATAAAACATTTAGCAATATAAAGCTATTTGTTTGAAATTGCAAGATGTTAACATTAAGACACCAAATAAATTTCCTTACTACAAGTCAACTCTTCAAAGTAATTTTAAAAAAGGGGGGCAATTACAAATATAGCACACAATTCTTATGTATTTACATACTCACACCTAAACTTTCATATTTACACATATAATACTAAAATATTTAATATCACATAAAAAATAATATTATTACCACTTCTTATAAGTGAAATACACCCTTTCATGCAGAGGTTTATAACACCAATATGCTATGCATGTAAATATGAAAGCTTATGTCAGAGATATGTAAATACATAAGAGTTGTGTGATATGCATGTAAATTTCCAAGAAAAAAAAAAAGTTTTTTTATTATTTTTCCTAAAATACTTGTAATTTAAATCCTATCCAACATTTATGATAAAAAATCTCTTATAAAATCCTAATTCACCTTTAAATATGATCTTGCATGTTGAAAAAGAAGATGTGGCAAAGTTGTGTTGAAGAGAAGAGTAAGTCAAATAATATGATAATGAATGTTCATCAAGTGATGGCTATCATGCAATTGAGCCATAGTGATTTGAGAGTGATTTGTGATGAATATTAGAAAGTTCACATAACTTTGTTTAAATCATATTGAAAAGTTCAAATTATTTTCTTAACAAAATTATATATTTATTCCATGAGAAGATGATGAATTATCAAACCTAATGCATTGCCAACAAATTCATTTGATCAAACATGAATATTAATGCAATAATTACATTGAAAAACTTCAAGAAATTAGTTTAAGGATCATTTGAATTATAATATCATATAGCTAAAACTAAAGTTTAGGCAAGGTTAGTATAAGGACCAAAAAGTGTTTTGATCAAAGTTCAAATGAGCTCAAACTATACCTTAAAGTATAGTTAAAAAGTTAATTATACTACTTAGGGGATGAAAATATCTCAAAATTTAATGTATTTAATAGTAAAAAGGAGTGTCAATGACAAGAGAATTGCTAGGAGCTTAAAATCAGTCAATTTGTATTTCATTAGACAATTAAGGGTCTAAGGAATGATTTTTTATGGTGGTAATCAAAACAAACTATAAGATAGAGTGTTTGAGAATTTTGGACTAAAATTATTGAAAGGATCATGTAAAAAAATTTAAATACATCTCCATTCAACACATGAAAGAACATGTAATGGGAATTTTGAGTAACAAATGAACTTGAAGTTAGAGAGAGCTATGACTGAAGATCAACACAAATGACAAAAACTGGTTATTGCCCTCATCCAATATCATTTCATATTGACTTTTATTGCCTACAATCACCTAAATATATGTGCATGAATACCATTACATGACCACAATCACCTAAATATATGTGCATGAATACTATTACATGACCACAATCACCTTACTATAGTTTCTTAACACTATGACTTGACGGTCATCAATCACTTAAACAATGATGTTAAACAACTGTCACCCAACTACAATAAAAAAACTATCAAAATATAATTATAATCATTTCATTAAAGTCACCCACTATTGTTAGTAAGTTTGAAGCATACCATTGACACTAATACTGCTACAAGTTGCTACAAATTTCCAAAATTAATGCAAACATACATCATTGTAAATATGACTATCAAACACCAACAATATGAATGCTAATACATGCAAATGCTAATAAGGTTGATCTACAACATTGATACCGATACCAATGTTAACACACTCCATTACAAATAAGACTGGCACCTACTGTCAAGCTTAAAGGCTATCATCACTCGTAAAACTAAGCTATGTCATCAACACCAAATTTGATGTATGACATTGCCAACTAGGTAGACAACCAGCAGGAATTATAACCCTCAGGCTTAACATCAACATTACAGTTTATGCTAAACTTATTGGATTTAGCCTTTTATAAGAAGAATCAACAAACAAATTAGACATCTTGAAGACAACTTAGCAGCTTAAGGATCTCCTAAATTTTGATCTCAAAGCTATCCTCTACAATTCATGTTATTGCATTATATCAATGTCAATGACAATTTTATTGAAGGGCATTAAGCGCTAATGATAACCCATAACATAATTAGTGGAGTCAATTTGATTTGGCTAAAATTTCAAGATTTTTCTCTTAAAATATAAAAAATGATATTTGTTTCTTATAGGAATTAAAATTTTGTCTTATATGACTTTCACCGAAATTTTCTTATTTTTATGTGGGTAAATTTTCATGTAATACTAAGATAATAATTTTATCTCCATAACTATTATGGAGAAAAAAAATGTGAAGGTATGGATGGTCTTCTCATGCTGGACATTTCAACTAGGAAACATTAAAATAGATTTAGTGTTGTAAGACCAATTTATTTTTTAAATCAACATAAAATATACAAAATAATTCATATTACTTACCCGCCCATCACGAAAATTTTTGTCGAGGTTGGTTTAGTCGACAAAGTTGACAAACCTGAGGAGGAAAAGAAATTGGGTTTTTGATGGACTAAATTGAGAAAGGAGTTATTAGGGAACATACTCTTACTCAGACTTAGCAGCCCAAAACATTGATATACATGATCTGTCGTGACTCACTCGAGGTTAATGAGCTTGATCACATTGGGATGGAAAACAAAGAAACTCACATCTAACTTAATGATTCAAAGGCTAAACCTAGGGAATTTTTTTCTAGGTTAGACTAGGATTAACCCCCCATAAACCTAAGATTTTCAATTGCTGACACTAGAGAGCATCTATATGGATTATATTCCATACTTATTCAGTCAAGGCACAAACCTAGTGACTCAATGTTTCACCAAATTGAGGTATTTAAATTTGGGAAATAGAATATTATAAAGGTATTCAACATATTGTAAATTCAAAAGGACACCCCAATTCTAGACTTACAAGTTAAAAGTGCCAAGTTGCTTGAACATGAGAATTCAATATACTTAGCAAACCATGTTGTCCATTGTTGATTTTTTTCTTTAAAATAATATAATTTAATAAAAATATGATCTTGATTTCAAAGGAGTATTTTGATTTTTTTTAAAAAAAATGAGACCAAATAGATCTCTGAGATTTAATCAGTTTGAATAACCGAGCGCGCTATTACAAGCGATACTTCATCTCGAAAAATAGAAATATTACTTGATAATATGTTCAATTATTCAAACTAAGAAATTTATGAGATTTATTTGGTCAGAAATGCAGTAAATAAAAAAAGATTAGCACTTTCGCATGCTTAAATAGGGTATTTATAATTAAGTATACTGAAGAAAAAAGTAACAGAACGTACCTGCCACCTCTAATGCAATTCCAAAAAAAATTGAGGTTACATGTTAAACGTGCAAATATATTTGAATTAAGCAAATATTAAATGTTTTGAAACTTAAATGTTAAGTATATTAAAACATAAACATCATGTTCGTATGGTGTTAGGAGGTAGATATGTGAAAAATCAGAACTAGATATAAGTATTTCTGAGTTAGGATGGGCTTAGCTCCAGGCTTTCAGCCATAATAACCCATTTTGAGGGGTTTTCATAAGCAGCGAGAGCGTCAATGTGCATAAAACAACCCTGGGTAAAAGCCATCGGCAACAAAATCGAGAAAGGGCAACTTCGAACCCAAACAAAAATGACTGACAAGTGGACATGTAAAAAAGTAACATCCAAAATTCTCAATTATCATGCATATAAGTTAATTAAACTATTGGTTTGAGCTACCAACAGCCCAAGTTAAGAAAAATTAGCACCACAAACAAAAAAATGTTCTAATCAAATAGTCCACAAGTCATTCAAATTCTGAGCTAGAGCCACCAGCTTCCCAAGAATGAAAAAGCAACTTTAAACTAGTAATTGGTGAATACCAGCCTTAAATTCTTATAATTCATCGGGTGAAGAGGCAAAACATTACTTTATTTGCATGAAAATAAGTAAAAGATGCTTTACATCATCACCCATATCATTAAGGGTCTGTTTGGACCAGCTTATTTGGTAAGGTAGCGTTTTGAAAACGCACCTAACCTGTTTGGGTAAAATATGTTTTGGTAGCTTATGCGTTTTCAAATTACTGAAAACAACGTTTTCACACCGCACCTATCTAGGTGCGGTGGCAGCTTTCTGGCAACGGTCCGTTCTTTTAAAAATAAAAATAAAAATTCATAATAGCTACCACACCTAGTTTATCAGCAGATTATCCAATAAGCTGCAGTTGCCTCAAACAGACCCTAACACTTCTAACTTATAAACCAATTCAATCATTCAAATAAGACTGCCATAATTGAATGTTTCCAATCAAATCTGAACACTTCCACAACTGATAGTAAGTTAAATATATTGAAAAGATTAGAAAGATATGCATAAAAATTACTCAACTCCTATGTATTTACATATTTTATTTTAATATTTCTACCACCCAAAGCATTCATATCACATCAAAAGTACCTATAAAGGTAGAATGCACTTTTTTCATGCATAAGATATAATATATGTAAAAATTGAAGTTAAGCTGTTAGATATGTAAATACATATGAATTGGGCGGTACTTATGTAAATGTGTTGAAATATGAATTTGAATGTAGATGGAGAAATTATAAACCAATGCATGATCATATAAAGATAATTGGAGGCATTGTTAAATTGTCATCAGTACTTCTCCAATCTTGCAATTAACACAATCCAAAGTAAAGTTTAAATAACAAAACTTGATACTTTAAATATGTAACAAAATTTAGGATTTAATAAAAACAAAAGTTGGATTTACTATTTCACCTTTAAAATTTTAGTAATGAAGATATTTTGCATGTGTTATAAACTTGATTGTTACATATGTCAATATGAAAGTTTAACTAAAAATATATAAATACATAAGAATTATGTTGCATGTGTGCAAATAGATCTTTAAAATTCTTCTTTGGTTTGTTTAACTGAAGTAACTTTATGTCAAACCATCTTTGTTAAAACAATGTCATGTTGAAGCTTTCATGGCTAAGAAAAGTGAGAACAGTTGTTTTGTTTGACTTAAATCTAAGAGTTAACATGGTTCATATGCTGAAAATCGGAGCTTAGAAGGTAACACTTAAGCTTCTAAGATGAAAGCCAAAGCAAACATGCATGTAGGTATGTTGTCCCTAAGCCAATATAAATCATGTTAATGTTCACATAAAGCATGTTGTAATAACATAACTCCGCGATGATAGGTATGCTAGTATTGGACTTAATCCAACACTCCCAAAATGAAAGCCGTCGCATTTTTAGATTGCCACAAACAAAAGAGCAGAACTTGCAGATTTCTCCAAAACGAAAGCCGTTGCATTATCAAATTTTCACAAACAAAATGACAAAACTTTCACTTGTTTCCTCTATTTCACATGTTAATAGGAAAGTTACTAAATCCCATTATGATATGAATTTAATCTATCATCGCATTCCATCTAACAAAAACCGACACTAAATTTATTAAATTCAGATTTATCAAGTTTGCAATTATTTGGCTTAAATCTAGGTTGGAGTCAAATATCACCCTAAATTTGCACTCAAATATGAATTTTCATCATAAAACCTTCACCTATCATTTCATTTTTGTAAAATTCTCATTGGTTATATTGTGGCATTTGTAAATACATCAGTTCAGTAAATCAAAAAATAACACATGGGTGCTAAGATTTTATAAATAACAATATTTTGTGAACTATGTGATTATCCCTGTGCGTAAATATGGAAGTTTAGGTTTATGATATGTAAATACATAAGAATTGTGAGATAAGCATTTAAATGCCCCTTTTTAAATGTAAAATGACACACATAGTAAACAAATCTTATGTTTTTATTGGCCCAAAGTGGCAGAAAAAATTAGAGAGAGTTGTTTTAGTTGGCTTGGTAGCTGACGATCTGATGACCCAGTTAGGAGAGTAGATGTTTAGAATAGACTTATATTTAGAGTGCCACACAAACCCTTTATTCTATTGATTTCTTTATTTATGTTTTCTCCTTCTTCTTTTGCCAATGTTAATTCCTTAAAGATATAAATTTTCTATGGGTATTCGTACAGAAAGGTCGTGGATATACAATAGACCTTATCTAGATAGAAAAGAAATCAGTGAAGAGTTCTTAAATAGTATTAAGGGCTTCATGACAACTGCATCTCAACTTTCGATTTACTTATCTGACGGGTAGGTTTCAATGTTCATGTTTGAAATAAAAAAATCAAGTACAATTAATGCCTGATGAAGTCAGATATGATTTATATCTTCAAAGATTTCAACCTGATTATTGGATGACATCACATGTAGGGGTGAACCTACAATTTTCTACTCTGCTCCTTTGACGAGCTATGATCCTCAACCTTAATTTGACTCAAGTAGATTTGAAGAAATGGTGTTTGATGAGACAAAACCTCATTATCTGAATCAAGTGGAAGAAGAACCACCAAACCACAAAACTTAGACATTTTATGAATTATGAATGTGGCATAAAAGCCATTTGTCAGAAGGTTGCACATCCCATTATGAGTTATCTGTAGCTCTTAGAATATTAAAAATTAAAAAATGTTTAGCATCCTCCTATAGTGCTTCAATCAATTTGCAACATTATTTAAAGAGAAAATTTGAAGGAAATTTTAGTTCCAGAAGATTTATACAGAATGAAAAAGTTGGGCTCCAAGTTAGAATTGAAATCGTAAGAAAAACTATTGCTATTGCTAAGCGACGACATGTCTTGTAGTTATGTCATTGTAAATAACCCAGCTCATAAACTGTCGCTTTGCCATCTAAAAATAGAGCATTTTTTTCCGACGCATATTTAGACTATCAGTTTTTCTCTTTTTCTTGTAATGTACCAATGGAAAATTGATTGCTCTAAGATGGGCTATTGATAGACTGACCATTTTTTCGAACAGCCTCTAAACCTACGAGAAATCAACAATTCCCCTATTGTGTTTCAAGTTACCGACATATTGAGTTGTAGATCCTTTCCAACGGCTTATTGACTGATAACCAATGACCACCCTCAAACAGAGTCCAACTGATTTCAGGTCATCTGTTATGCTTACCAACGGATGCTAACGCTAACATTGACAAGCGTAACCCTTTAGAATACCGTCAAAAGGTAAAAGTCATCGGTAAATATGTCGTTTTTCTAATTACCAAAAAGAGATATACCCACGCCCCATAAACTATTTCTAAGCCATCAAAAATATACTAACTCGCGATTTTTTACAATCAGAAAAAGGCTAAATTTTTGTGGTGTATGAATTTTACTATTGTATTTATAGATCATTATATAATTCTAATCCTTAATATTGTCAGCAGATCATCGTACTTTATAAGCTCTTGTTGTTTGATCCTAAATTGTCAGTAGATTCATACTATAAGAAATGATGGAATAAGGGAGGATTTGAGCCAGATGAGAGGAATAACATAATTTATTATGGGAGTAAAGAAGAGGGAAAAAAGTTCTCTCCTTCTATTTATACAAGATTTTCTTAATTTATTACATTCAGATCCTAAAAGATTTTTATTTCTTTTTCGGTCATCTTCTGGCATTGATGCTATGATTAACATTATCACTAATAATGTCTTATTTTAATATCTATTTCCCATAGCATTCTTAGGGTCACATCCTCATCTTCCCACTTTGCTTTTGAGATATTGATTCAACAATGACTAATTCGGTTACAGAGTAAGTCTTTCTTTTGAAATAAGTCAATCTCTTAGGCTGTAAGACGAATCAAATCACTCGACTAGCATATGGGAGACCTCAACAAAATTTCACTCTAATGCACTCATCACCATAAATGAATTACTAAGGATGACTCACAAACTGAATTAGTCGAAGCAGTACGACCCAACCAGTCAGGCGAATTATCTAACGTTTGATCATAGACTCGATCAGGTCCCATTCCGCCATACACATTAATATGTTTTCAAATCAACATCGATAATCATATCTTACTCCAGATAAGTTAGGACACCAAGCCATTTGTAGTCAGTCGAAGTAAAAAAATTTTATTAATAACAAATCAGAAGATCAAAGAATCAATCGAATATTAAAATTTTTAAAATTAATATGTATAAATTGTAAGTCAACAAACTTCTACCCATTGATTTCATATCATTCTTTACTCATTAAAAAAAAAAAAAAACTTTTATTAAACTCAAATTGAAGTTGAATAAATTGTACAAAGAGATTGAAGGTTTGAAAACACCAAATTCATATTCTCTTATATCCAACTCCTTCCCTTCCCAAAAATCATCAAAACAACCTTACAATAACTACAAAATGGTCCTTAGACCAATTTCATTCATGTAAAATGGTCCTTATATTCTTCATAGTGAAGTTTCATAAGTAAAACATTTGAATTGAAGAAATATCATTTATTGTAACATATAATATATTATCCCCTTGTGCTTGATTTTTAGTCCTCCCTTCTGCCATTTGTGTGCCCCTCTTTTGCATGTCCATTGAGCTCTGGCGTTTGCTCTGAATCAGTTCTTTGGAATGCTGCCTTTTGCCGGCATGGTCTCCTTTTAAACTGGTCTAGGGTTGTTTGTGTCATATTCTCTTTTGTCATGGGCTTATATGATTACATATATAAATATTTATAGGGGCATTTACGTACGTACCATGCAATTGTTGTGTATTATGTATTTACGTAAACTAAGACCACAACTTTCATATTTGCATGCATGGCTTTGAAATTTCTTACATCACGTAAGATAATTGTTATTACTAGCTTTTGAAAATTATATATATATATATATATATATATATATATATATATATATATATATATATATATTGATGAGTATTATTTTTAAAAAATTTAATTGACTACAAGGCTACAAAGATATATAATCAATTTAAAATACTAATTACAAAAATAGAATAAAAATTATTAAATTAGATTCAAATGATGTTTTTAATATAAACAATAATTTTTTAAATCTTGCCCCAACTCTTAATATATTATGACTACATGATTAGAGTTGTCAAAATGACTCTTTGTTCGTGAACAGTTCGTGTTCGGCTCGCTAAGCAAACGAGCCAAACACGAACACACTTTTTGAGCTCGAAATAAAAACGAGCTGAACACGAACACGAGCTGTGCCTGGGCTCACTTATGTTCCGCTCGTTTACACCCCTAGCTAGGCTGCACTTGAATAGAAAATTTTTCAATGATCTAATGTATTATTCATATCACCAATAATGTAGTTCCCCTTTAGGGTCCGTTTGGGGCAGCTTGTGCGTTTCAGGATAAGCTGCTTATCCTGAAACGTGGCCCGTGGGCCGGCCGCAGGGGTCGACCCGCGACATGCGTTTAGTGTAAAAACCTAAACGCAGTTTCGGATAAGCTGGCGAAACGCACGAACCAAACGGTATGGCGGCGTTTTGAAAATGACACCCACACTTATAAGCCGCCCCAAACGGACCCTTAAACATTACAGCATTATTGACACTGAGTATAATAAAGATACTAAATTTTATTACAAAATAGTAATTATGCTAAAGAAACCAAATTCATCTTTAAGAAGTGCGCATCATATAAGAATTTTCAATAAATAACGATTAGGAAAGAAGACATTTACTTAATAATTCATTAGTTCATATATATATATATATATATATATATATATATATATATTTTATGCCCAAAAGTTTATAGTAAGGCAAGTTTTAGCACAATAACCAGTCCAAACAATTATGCTAGATAGCATGGTCAAGCAACTCGGCTAACAAGTTGCAAATCACTCTCAATATGATACAACAACAATAGCATCTTCCAAGGAATAATTCTAACATTTCAACCAAGAAGTTGGAAGTTAACTTTTTGTGTGTTGGGGTAAATAGAACTTTATAGAGGAATCAACTTCCATCTTTTGAAGGGCAAACTCATTTTATAGAAAGAAAATTTCATATTTAGGTAGATTGGAGGTTATCATCTCTATACATTTTTTTCCACTTACAACTCCTTATAGACTAAATGGTTGAAGTTGTTGAAACAATCAAGTATAAAGAGTATATCTAGAGACAGTATCTATGAGAAATGAATGTCACTTGAATGACCCAAGATAATACTTTAAGAAGCATAAACACCATGGGCATGATATGAGGACTGAGTTGAAGTCTTTTTTTTTTCTCATTTCAAAATTGAGCACATCTTAGTATGCCTTGAGACCACTATTCGTGCTCGATGATTATCATACTTTGGATTTCTTAAGCAAGTTGCAACGCTTTAGCGCCTACCCTGGCCTTGCGACCCTCTAGGCAAAAGATACATCTTTATTTGAACACACAACACAACAATGACATCGTGGCCCTATATGATAAGTGATGCAATGACCCACCATAATTTCAACCCTAAAAGTTAGCATTTTAATGCCCATTTACTCGGTCAAAGCTCAGCATTGTGACATTATTTCATGGCATAGTGACTTTCTTTCAATATAATTTTTTATAGTCATTAATAATTTATGATGTTGTGGGCGCACATGTTCTAGCATCGTGGTGATCTCTCTCGGTGCTTCAACATTCTGATTGTTAGAAAAGGAGTCTAAGGCAAAACATTCGGAACATTTTAGCATCTCACCACGTGTATCTCTTTCTTTTGGTGTTTCTTCTTTCCCACTTCTAGAGATGGCACAGTGAGTTGTAAGGACAAGAATGTCGAAGCCCAAGATTGGTGGGTACAATGCATACCATTTCATGAGTTTAGTAGCACATGAAAGGTATACAAGCTTGTCGGCCTTCTACAGCTCATATCATAGTTGGGTTTCTCCTCGTCGGGGGGTCTCATCGAGAATTTAATGCGGCAGTGGGGTTGGAAAGCCTTTATTCCCAAACCCAGCACTACCTTAGTTTTGATCGTCCAAGATTTCATGGAAAATGCCAAGGAAACTTCAGATGATAGGGCTTTTTGCATGGGGAAAACTTGTCTGCTATGATTGTGCTGTCTTCAACAACATATTCAGTTTAGATGGATATGATGTTGAAGATTATACTCACTTATTTGACGCGGACCCAAATTTTAATGCAATCCTTTGGAACCTCACAAGAACCAAATCTAGGGCTTGATGGCACGAGAGCAATGAGAAACTCCTATACTTTCTTGTTGGTTCCATTACTCTTGAGTCAAAGACTTAGTAGCTTTTCATTTTTGACAAACTCTTGCCGAGCTCGCATGTAGGATAGGTCACTTGCAATTATGCTGCTCTGAACTTTGCAATTCATAATGACCCTATGATTAACAACAATTGAGTGATCTAGAGTTTTGAATGTTATATTGTTCAAAGGGACAAGCAGTCGGAATCGAGTGAAGGGGCCTTAAACTTCTTTGGAGGTTCAGCGGTTAGAATATGTTGAGAGAACACATTCTCTGGTTGGTGTGGGGCCTCCATGCACCTAAGTCATTGTTTGTTCACAGGTATAGATCTAACACTATCTTGATAGTGGAAGTTTGTGAAACTCTACGCCGCTCTGTGCCGTTGGGTTCAGGTTCTTCCTCTCGGTGAGTTTGGTTCCTAGAAAGCTACTCCTCAATCCTCCAAGCATCTCTCAAATGAACTCCGCATTTTGAACCAACATTTGGTCCCTCAATTCTTGAATTTGTTGCTGCATAAATTCCCTAGTGCAGTCAATGTCTCTTGTGTCTTTCATAAGGGTTTCTTCTTCGGGTTATGCTCCTCTTCTTATTTTTTGCATGCTCCTCGATCACTGTACCTTTAAAGATATTGAATCCGAGATAGTCATGTAAAGCACACCCAAGGAATAGAGCGTTGAAGAGTAAGATAAAGAGATGAAGAAAGAGACTATATATGAATAACCCATTAGCCATTTACTGTAGAAATGACCCCATATTTATGGAATCAAAGTGTGTGAAGTGTACAATTACTTGCTTACCCTTGTTTGAAATAAGGGCGTAACAGGGTCTTTTGGTCATAACTAAATATATGAATAAATAAATGAATGGAAACAAAAATATATAAAAAGATATTTAATTTGGTTGTCTCATCCTTCAATCATTTGAGATTGAGGTTTTTTTATCAATCAAGCTATGAGTATTTTGTCAACCAGACAATGGTTCTTCGGTTGGCCTAGGCATAGGCTTTCGGTCAGCTAAACCACAAACCTTTGATTAATCAGCTCTCCTGGCCCAACTTACAATCACCACTCCCTTTGCGCGGGACCCCTATTGTTAAGATAATACTAGGCTGTCGAGCAGTATGAATTTACCGTAATCCGACAGGCATCTCCACCCCCTTCAACAGGAAAGCCGCTATTGAAGTTTATGTTGGTGCACATTAGGTGCTAGTAGCCTTGAAGGGCCATCTCCTAAGACAACTCTTGAAGTCATTTTGGGAAGCTCGGCGGCTCTCCTTCCTTGGAGAGGTATTCTCTAATTTGTGTCCTGATTGGCTATTGTTTAGTAGATGATATGCAGTTTCTTAGAGAAGTGTTGGTTTAACATTTGATTTCATAGATTAACTTTGATGTAACATTCAACTTCCGATAGACTATACTCATCTTCTGTGGCACCGAAATCCTTGCTGAGTGTACAACACTAGTTTCATTACCACAATACGCTCATTAGGAAGAGAAATTATTGCATACGGACACCGCATGCATCTCTACATGAGGTGTCTGATCCTGACCGTAGATCACAGTGATCTACGGTAAGGATTATTTCAGTTTTTTTTTAAAAAAAAATTTAGGTAGGGCTCACCGAAATACATCATGACCGTAAATCCCAGATTTCATTAGGAAGCCAGACATCCAGCAAAAATTAGGGCTGTCAAAAAAGCTCGTTGTTCGCGAACAGTTCGTGTTCGGTTCGTCAATGAGTTTGTGTTCGATAAGTAGACGAGACGAACATGAACAAATTTTTTTTTCATTCGGTTAGTTAAATGAACCAAACACGAACAGTGATGCGTTCGTTCATGTTCGAATCGTTATTGTTCGAAATATAAAATAATTTAAAATAATTATATATAAAAAATTTATGATATTCAAAAAATTAAATTTTATTATAATATATAATAAAATAATAATAATAATATATTAATATACTATATTAGTAATATACTTATATATATTATATATTTATATAATATAAGTTATATAATTAATTTATATATATTAATATTAGGGATGTCAAACTGGCTTGTTGTTCGCGAACAGCTCGTGTTCGACTCGTTCGTTAAGAAACGAACAAGAACAGTGACTTCACGAACATTTTCAAACACGATCTTATTTCAAACAAACTAAATTTCAAACGAACCAAACACGAACTCAAGCTCTGTTCGTTCGTGTTCGATTAGTTTACACTCCTACCAAAAATAACTGCAATTTAGCAGCCGGCTGCCGTGCACATTTCCGATACTACCCCTACCCTCTCTCCTAAATCGCAGGGCAATTCCGTCAATCATTTCACGCGGCGGGATTTCCCTATAAATTCTCCTTTCTTCCTCCCCGAGCTCAAAAGCAGAACAGTTCTCCAACAGCGAAGCGAAACAGGGGAACAAGTCCAAATTCTTAAAAATGTGGTTTTTAAACCTGATGGGCTGCTCCGACCACCGCCGGCGACGGCGATCCAACAAACACTTTCCGTCCCTCTTGGGCGGAGCCGAGGAACCCGCCGCCACCGACGCCGTCGAGCCCGTCGTCATCCGCGCTAAGAGCTCCCGCCTGCCGCAGTGGCAGCCGGCTCTCGCGGTCATCTCCGAAGACGATGCAGCCGCTGCCGCCGATAATATGGCCGGCCGGCGGGAGATTCCGGCGATGATTCCGAGGAGAGGATCGGTCAAGACTTCCAGTAGAGTTCGTCCTCAGGCCGCCGCCGAGAAGAATACATGGTATGCTAATTCAGAATATTTTCTACTAATTTCATCTAATCAAATTAATATTTATTGAAGAACATTTTTTTACCAGGAAATCATTTAAGAAAAATTTGATATTAATCTCTCGTTTTTAAGTTTTAATTACATATAAACCACCCGAAATATTTTATTTATACAAACTAACCACGCCTTCATTCAAGGGCAGTCTGTAACCTACCTGTAACTTACAAATATATGAAAACAGAAACGCGAAACTTACTAGTTACAGATAGGTTACGTGAGGTATAACACAGATGTAACACTCCAATACCCTTCATGTAACCCTACCAACTTACGCAGTTCTGAGTACATTAGACGTACGCAAATATTTCTCCTCAAATTAAGTGTAGGGGGAACAGTCTGCCCATCTCGAAAAAGAGGCTAATTCGCCCCCCACCTTCTTTTATTTCTTCAAATTCTCGCTTAAATATAAAAATTCATCGTAAAACCTCAACTCATATTTTTCGTTCTTATCAATTATAAATAATTTGATTGTAGCACATAAAAATATATCGGTTCGATGGTTCAAAAAATCACTTGGGTGCTTAATTTGTTAATTATTAATATTATGGGTGTTATTTATTTAATTATTCCATAATTTTTTTTTCTTATTTTAAAATTTTAAATTATTATATTTATTGCAAAAATAGTCGTACATATTATTGTACCTATTTTTTTCAATAATTTAATTAAATTAAATAATTTAATTGCATTTTCCTTTTAATTATTTCAGAAAATAATTTTCATTAACTTGTATTTCATAGTTTTTTATAATAATTTAATCTATTTTAAATTTTATGTTTTTATTTAATACTTCTATTAACTTGAAACATAATCCATGATGCATGACATTAAATTTTCTCGTGTTTCATCTTCTTCTTCGCGTATTCCATCACTTATACGACATAAATCTCGATTTAGTAAATCCGACTACGAGATGATTTATTTCATCAATGTTCGTGAATAAAAAACATCGCAGTGTGGATTTGATAAATCCGAATTCATCGAATACATAAATCAAAATTTTATGTGATATTAAAAATCATTATTTTTGGTTTCAGGCATCATAATAATCAGAGGGCGATTCCATCGTTGAGTCCAGCTGCAGCTTTCTTCATGTTTTGAACGCAAATGAGCAGAGCAGCATGTGTGCGAAGATGCATGGAAATAGGATTTAATTTGTTTGTTTTTGCTTTTTTTTATAATTAATTTGTCGTGTTTTAATTAATTCGAATAATTAACTTAAGGTCTATTTGGGGCAGCTGCAGCTTATTGAATAATCTGCTGATTAGCTGATCAGTCAGGTGCGGTGACTATTAGAAATTTTTATTTTTTTAGAAAATTCAGACCGCTGCCTGAAAGTTGTCACTGCACCTAGATAAGTGCAGTTCAAAACGTAGTTTATCTAAACAGACCAGATGCTTTTTCAAAATGACACCGCACTAAATAAGCTGTCCCAAACGGACCCTTAATTTAGGAGTTTTGATACATGTAAGGAAGGTGAGTATTGAATAAAAATACTCTTTGTGATAACATTATGTAACTTGGTCTTTTAGTGTTATTCAAATGGTTAGAGGAAAGAGATGTTGAAGCATCTGGCTTCCACGTGGCAATGTCTGCCAATCAATTTTCTTATTAGCTTTGGAGCGATGACAATATGCCATGTGGCATTGTTTCATGATGAGTTCTTCAATTATATATATTTGCATTTCAATCATCTAAGAGCTTTAAATATGATTGATTGTGGGTGGTTGAAAATGTAGATTTTATGTTTAGGTGGTCAAAATATTATATTTAAAGTTTATGATGATTGTTATGTAAGAACCACTTAAATGTAGTAGTTCAAATAGAGCCTTTTAACCACTCTTTTCGTTACAACGAACCTTCTTTACCCATCGGTTAAGACTTTGAGTTAAAGGTTCAGGTGGCTAAATGTTATATCTGAGATTTGGGTGCGAGTCAATGTTCAACCGATTAATGATCTTCGATGGAACTAATATTGCTAAGATGGTTAACGATCTGACTTGTATATCCGACACAGAGTTGTAATATAAAGTAATCAAATCTGACAATAATCAGCATATTGTAAAAGGAGTGAACATTTTAGTAGGTCGAACAATGACGATAGCTCAAAATTTTAAATGGTTTTAATTTTGTCTCAGTTAAAGAGAAGGTCAAAATAAACGACCCCAGTTTGAGTCAAACAATTTGGATCAAATTTCTTTCAAGCCGATCACAATTTAGCTCGAAGTCAGAACATTAACAATCGACTGAGACTGTTAGGGATGTCGAAGATCGATAATCTGTCTTGAATTTTTTTGAATTTTCAGATCTAATACTGTTTGTCACCATAGTTAAATTAAACCTTGCACGAGTTTGGTTCTTTCATGTATTATTGTCTGTAGAAAATACTTCTAGTTGATCAACTATCTTACAGAAGGATCATTGAAAATGAAAAAAAAATATTTGTAACATCATCCTCATTAACTACTCGAATATTTACTCGTACATATCTTAAACTTTACATGAAGATGAAAAAGTTTATAACTCATTTTTGGCTTATAAACAACATTTAAAATATAATAAAATTTTAATTTTTCAATTATTTTGTAATATATATATATATATATAATTTTGTTACTTGATAGCCAATAATTTGCATTTTCTTTAATGAAATTAGGTTGTTATCTTAGTATTTTCTATAATTTATTATTATTATTTCTCTAAACACCTACTTCTTCAGTCCTTCCTATACTTACCATACATCTTCTAAGATTGACCACGACCTAACCCAAGCTCAACAAGCACCTTAACACTCCACCAATAGCTTTTGACTGAACTAGACATGATTGGGACCTAATTTGTTTATCCTGCCTCTTGAGGCCCACATAAACTTCCTCATAATAATTAATAAAAGGTTGTAGCCATTTACCTCACTAAGAAATCATTTTCTAAAGTGTTTTTTAAATTATATCTAATCAATCTAGTTTAGATTCATGTTGGTGTTATGGTAGCTATATTTCCCCCAATTAGCTTACAACCCACCACCTTCAAATTTGATATCAGTGAAATGCATGAAAGAAGCAAACTAATCTCGTCTTTTTTTCTAAAAAAGATTTATTAAAGGGTCAATTTTCAAAAAAAATATTACATCAGGGCACCAGACGTAAAATTTGCTTCCAAAGTGCCACGTGACAAGTGGGCCCCACCCCTCTAAAAACTCCAATCAATGTATTACAGTGAGGCTCATTTGTCACATGACAATTGTCCACTGGACTCGGGACGTAAATTTACATTTGTTGTCCTGATACAATAATCGCTCTAATTTTTAACAAAACCATATAAACAATAAAAAAAAGGAAACAATATATTAACTAATTCTCATAAAGCAAACAACTTCTAGATTTAACCAAACATTAATCCTTCTGATGGTAAGACTCCATATCATAGAAATAGTATATTACATAAGCTAAATATTTTGTCTCTATGAGCATATTATTTTACTTAAAATATTTTTTTAATAAAGAAAAAAAATTATCTTTAAAAGTAAATCAAATTATTCTAAACAAAAGTTTCCTGTATAGGGTGTTTGGTAGCATAATTTTAGACTAAGTTCAATGTATTCAATAGAGAGATGAATTTAAGCGATTTAAGGATATACCTCATATCTTCGCTTTGAGAATTCATCAAACACATTAGAAAATTTAACAAGACTTAGGATATGTTTGGGACAGCTGCAGCTTATTGAATAATCTGTTGATAAGTTGATTAAAAATAATATGTTGATAAGTTATGTGCGATGACTATTACAAATTTTTATTCTTTTGGAAAAGTCAAATCGCTGCCAGAAAGCTATCACCGCAACTAAATAGGTACGGTGTAAAAACACAGTTTTAGCATTTTCAAAACGCAAAGTCGCCAAAATGCAATTTACCAAAACAGGCAATGTGCATTTTCAAAACACCACTGTACCAAATAAGCTGCCCCAAAAAGGGCCCTTAATCATATCCGAATCAAACATGATTATTTTTAATATTGATAATTTTTATTAGAACTTACTAGATTTATTAAATCCAATTTAACTCAAACTCAAGCTTCAGCCAAACACCTTCTACTACAAGAAAACATTACATAGACACGTCCATATGAGCATCATGCTCCAAACATCTAGATGATCGTTCGAGCATGCAATCGCTCCACATGCATTCCACTCGCTATATTGCCCTAGCCTTCTCCCCATCCTCCATCCCCGCGAGGGTATCATACAACGGCTGATCCAACGTCTCCGGCAAATACAACCCCAACATTCCCCCCACCAGCCCACAAACCCCAAACACCAAAAACGTCACCTTTCCTCCCATCACCACCACCATCGGCGCCAGCACCGCCCCAATCTGCTCGGCCTGCTGCACGCATCCCAACGCCGTATTCCTCACCGTCGTTGGAAATAGCTCCGCCGTATACACCAACAACAAATTATACGTCGCCGCTATCCCAAATATTCCCATCACCCCACAACCCATCCTCACGACTCCCCCACGCACCGCCGCTCCGGCCACGCAGAACCCCCCGCTCAGCCACATCGTCCCCACCGTCAGCCTCCTCCTCCCAAACCTCCCAATCAAGAATGCGGCGATGGTGAACGCCGGGAGCTCCGACACCGAATTGATTATCACGCTGGCGTAAATATTAGTCCCGAGATTCGCCGCGTTCAACGTCAGACCGTAGTATACGACGGAGCAGAAGAAACTGGTTATGACAGAGAGGATCAGTCGAGGCCGAGTGACGCGGGAGCGCAAAACGTCGATGATTGAAGCAGAGGTTTTGACATCATCGGAGATGGGATCGGTGCTGCAGTCGAGAGTGAGGGAGACGTTATCGGGGATATCGAAACGGGAGTTGGATTTGGCGATGGAGCGGAGGATGCGGAGGGAGGCGGCGGCGTTCCCGCGGATGAGATACCATCGAGGGGATTCGGAGAGGAAGGGGAGGATGAGAAGGACGAAAGCGAGAGTGGGGAGGGAGGAGGAGAAGTAGAGGAGGCGCCAGGAGGAGGGAAGGGAGGCGGCGAGGACGGCGATGAGGATGATGCCGGCGGAGAAGAAGTAGAAGACGGAGATACCGGCGGCTGCGCGGCGGGAGGGGCCAATGGGTTCGGTGGCGAGGAGGAAGGCGGTGGTGCCCATGGGGCCGGTGCAGATGCCGGTGAGAGTGCGGAGGAGGAGGTAGATGGAGTAGGAGGGGGAGAAGGAGGTGAGGCAGCCGAGTATGGTGTTGATGATGCAGCCTGCCATTAGGGCGCCCTTGCGGCCCAGGAAGGAGTCGGATAGGTGTCCGAATATTCCGCAGCCTGTGAAAAAAAGATGTTTTGGGTGAAGAAGACATGGCAAATTTATCAAACTTTGTTTTTCATAATTTACATGCATATGAAAGAAAGATACTGATCTCTTTGTGCAGAGGCATACAAGCATGTGTGTGTATACATATAGATAGATATATGTGTGTGTATGTGTGTGCGTGTAAATATACAGATACATACACACGTGTATATACATGTACATGTTAATATGTATGTATTTATGTGTATATTTACATGTACACGTATATCTCTATATATATACAGATATATAGATAATAAATACACACACTCACGCGCACACACACTCATATATATATTAAATAATGGCCGAAAGGTATTATACGAGCCCTTAGCTATTTTCATGTGCCTAGCTATTCGAGGATCACCCTTACTGTCGATAAAGTAGCTATAGAGGGATTGAAACAGGTGACATGAGGAAACTTACGACCTTCAAAGAGGCTGCTCGACCAACAGGTCAAGATTGATGACACGCACACACACACACATATGTACATATAGAGATGCACACACACACACACACACACACACACACACACACACACACACACACACACACACA
>NEWO01000104.1:149305-160898 GCA_003013225.1 Phalaenopsis aphrodite | reverse complement strand
TTTTTGAAATTAAGAAAAAATTTCATATCAAAGTTAGTTCTTCCGCTCTTATAAGGAATATTAAGGAAGAAAATTTTGTTGAGTTTTTTTCATTTTATATTGCAGAACTTAAGCTTTTAAATAAAAATATTATACTAGAAATTGATTTAATCCATTACTGAACCAACTATACAAAATGAGAAAATATGTCTAGAATAAGGACTTGATGATAAGTTTAAACTAGATAATACTTCATGTAGCAATTTTTGTAATCTGAATTTAAATTTAAAGTTAAATAAAAAACTTTCCAAATATTTTCTTAAAAATCAAAATTATCTTTATCCTTCTATAATATGAAATTTTATTGGAAAATTATTCTTTTGGAACTTTGATAATCAAAATATGATGTTCTATTGGTTATTTGATCTCATCTGCGTACTCCTAATGACATCTTGTTTAATCTCAACATTGTTGATTTAGAATCACTATCGTTAGCAATTTGCATCTAGAAAATTAGTTTGTTAAAACTTCAGAGAATATGATCTCTTCAACTTTGTGTTAAGATACCCAAGTTGTGAGTCTTCATCTTATAAACTTTAAGTTGGATGATCGGATACTTATTCCCTTTGTGATATGATCCATGGATCATCAAATTTTGGGTTTTATGGTTTGTTTGATGATAACAACAATGGAGAAATTGATGATGCTCTTGGTGGCCATATCTGGCTTTAGAGATGAGAGCAGATTCTTGGCCTATGATGTTTTGAAAAGATTAGTCAATAAGGGCCTCTTGGAAAATAATATTTAATTTTTGTTCTGAAAGTGGAATGGGTTGGAATAAATCTTCCACCATTTAATATTATGAGGAAATGTTGGAGATATTTATTGAACATAACAAGCCTAGAAATAGATTTTGTTGATCTGGATATGTACAATGAATGGTAGAAAATGCTTAATTAGTGTCAAATTCGAATATGCCTTATGAATCACACCCAATGAATAGAGCGTAAAACTGGAGAGAGAGTGTGTGCACAGGAACAAACAATAGGATGAGAGAATTGTGTATGATTAGCTGATTAATTTATTACCCTTTATTATAGAGGGGGTTACCGTGTGCAGAATTACATGCTTACCCCTACTTTAATGGGGATGTTATAGGGTATTTACTTAAATTTGCCTATGGCTCAACTACCCTATCGCTCGGTCAGTTGAGATTGACTGTCCTTGGGTTGGCTAGGCTCGTTCGGCCGATGATATTGAGTTGGGTTTGTCGATCGACTCTAGTTAATTTTCAGCCGCCCAGACTTGACTGAGATGGCTTGAGTCAACCTGTCAGCTGTTTTGGTCCTACTTTCGACTATTGACCCCTAGACGAGGAGCTCCAGTCACCAAGTTAACACTAAGCTGTCAGGTAGAAAGTGAATCACCGTTATCTGACAGATAGCTCACCCCTTGACAAAAGGTCTCTTGTGGTGTTCACGGAGTATATTGTGGCGAGAACCTTTAGCCTTTGGGTGGAAAGTCTCGAAGGTTCTTATGAGGCTACCAGCGATGCTGGGCAAGAGTTGGGTTGATTCCTTCTTTCGGCTCGACGCATTTGGGTCATTAGCTCAGACGGCCTTTGATTGGCAAGCTTCAGGTTCCAACTCGAAGGATTCGTACTTGGTTGATCAAGTCTTTAATATTTCGATGGTCGGATGGTGCCCAAAATTGCTGCGAAGCTAGTCGTTCAATCACGCAACATATGTATTGATCAATTATATAGAAAAACGAGTATGAGTATTGATCCAATGAGGATAGTGTTAAAATATTTCTAATAAACGAAGTTCTAGTTTACTAAACCGCTAAGTTTAGTTTGAAGTGATCGAATACAAGATAAAAATCTAAGAATCCTAAAAGCACATAAAACATAAATGATAGAAAAAAACTCATGAGTTTTTAAAATATGCAGGATTAGTACTCCCGTGACACTTGCGAGGTAGTTTCTTGAAGTTTTCCTATGGAACACATGCTATTGTTGACATTCAAGGATTAAATTTTCTGCTTAAGCCTATGCTTAGGTCAGAAGAAGAATCAACAACCCATAAAATTATGTTTCTTTCAACACTATGACGTTTCCTAAGATTCTTCAAATCTTCTATCTAGGTTGCAAAATCTAACTACAATGTCTATTCTATCATGTTTTTGTGGTTAACTTACTCATTCCGCCACACAATAGACAGAAGCCATAATAGTTTATGAGGAATTTTAACATTCTTATCGCATTCGAGAAAAAGTAAATTACAGCCGAAAAATTAACACATAAATATAAAAAGTTCTAGCAAAAAAGTGTAGAGGGAAACAATAAAATCCATAGAATGAAAAAGACAAGAAAACCACATGCCTTATATCATAGGAGCATGAAACAAAGTCAATCACAATGCATGAGAAAAGAAAATGTTAAAACTTTATTGCAAGCATAATGATAAAGATTGCAGTGCAAGAGGTCCAGAACACTCACTTAAAGTCAATTCGTCCTTAGAAATGCATTACACTCCTCTCTGATCAATACGAGCTCTCACAAATCTGCTTTCATATATATAAACTCAATCCCCCCTTACAACATCCTCAAACCCATCAAAACAACGTGAAAAGAGGAAGAAACATACTCTTTCGAGCGAACCCGAGAAAGAAACCCCTAGAGCTCCAAAGCCTTCCCTAAGCCTCAGAGGCTCAGTCCCCAAGGCCAAAAGTGCTTCTATGATGATAAAAACAAGTTTACATACTTAGGTGTTGTATTAGAAGTGCAAAATAGACATAATAACTCTTCAATCCATCAAATTACAAAATTTAAAAGTTTGGGTGCGCTTGTGTGTATGTGTGCGCTGGTGCCCGCAGGTGCTGTTGCAGACGCGCAAATGCATATACACTTGGAGTACGAAGGCTGGAGGGCGCTTTTGAAGGCTTGGCCTCTTTTTCGGGCACGTACACGCACTTAGAGACATGCAGGGTTGCGGTAGCATGCAAGGGCGCTGGAGTGCGTAGGCGGATGCGCACAAGTGCACACACACAGTGGCGCACTTGTGTGCGCGCGCGCGCGCAAATGCTTAGTTGCTTGTTCGAAATTCTGATTTTCATCTTATTTTTTTCTCAATACCTCTTTTCCTTCCCCAAGGGGCATAAACCCTGTATACTACACAACACCACCAAGATATCTTTCTCTGACATAATATCATGATAAATCAGGGAGATAAATTGGTATTTAACGTAATGAAATCACATAAATTTACCTTATATCATGGGATCTTTGGTCTTCCTTATGTGGGCTATCCCTGGTTGTACTTTCCGATCTCTTAGTCCATTAGATCTTCTTGAGATTCGTGTTGATGCATTTCAAATGTACAATTAAATGAGTTGGTAAAATTAATCAAAAAATATTAGGCAAGAAAATGAGATTAGGAATGATTTGTGAAAAGCATGTTTGGCACATCATACAAAAACTCAACAATAATGAACGGAAAATGATTATTCATAATGACGGCCCTAAATAGTTGTGATAAGGCTGAGGCAATGATGATGGGAGTGGTACTTTCTCTGTTAACTTGTATGGGACATTTTAATAAGTATATTATGGTTAATTGCATATTGTTAAATCATAGAGGATTTATCTACTCGTTATGATAAAATGATGGGAGTAAAATGTAAATTACCTCAAATTTGATTATTCATATTTTATTAATTTATTTTAATTGAAAATATCTTTTTGAAAATAACCTCACCCATCCATCTAAGATGGCTATTTTCATGATTTGAACTCATAACCTCCAGGTTACGGTACAATGGAGCCAACCGTGCAATTACCATAGACTGACTCTAATTATTTTCTCTAAAATGCTAAGAAATATTCTTAAGTAGCATCTGAAACATGAGGCCATTTGGTTTGATTCTTGATTATAGTTAATGTAGCAGTGTGAGTAAAGTACTGATGCATATCAGATTTGGCTACTTGATCCTGTAACTTGTTTTTGCTTTGAAGTTAGATAGTTAATATTGAAAGCAATTTGCTTGCATGTTGCAGAGTTTTGTGGGCCATGGTGATTCAGTAAATGAGATAAGGACTCAATCACTGAAACCTTCACTTGTGGTGTCTGCTAGCAAGGTACTATAGTATTTATTTATCAAATTGTTCCGTTGTGTAAATTATCAATTTCATAGTTTTATGAAATTTTTTGACAGGATGAATCAGTGAGATTGTGGAACATACACACTGGGATTTGCATTCTGATTTTTGCAGGGGCAGGTGGCCACCGAAATGAAGTTTTAAGTGTTGTAAGTTCTAGGACGTTTCGTTTAGCCAACCCAAAATTTTCCTTGATTTACTCTGATACATATATTGCTGTTTTTATTTTTTTTATATGTTTTTTTTCAGGATTTCCATCCATCTGATATCTACCGTATTGCAAGTTGTGGCATGGACAACACTGTTAAAATTTGGTCAATGAAAGGTGAAATACTTTTTTGCATTCTTTTTTCTTTTTAATACTAATGTGTTTTGCTCAAGTAGCTGCTTTATGACATTTGGCTGGCATGTGCAGAGTTCTGGCAGTATGTCGAAAGGTCCTTTACATGGACTGATCTTCCATCAAAATTTCCTACAAAATATGTGCAGTTTCCTGTGAGCATCAAATTACCTTAATGTTAAGAAGGAAATAAAATGTTTAATGATATCATATAGATGTTCAGCTTGCATATCTTTTCAGTTTTGTATATTGGCTCAGCTTCTGCTCTTCTTAGGTTTTTATAGCTTCAGTACACTCCAACTATGTAGATTGCAATCGGTGGCTTGGTGATTTTATACTATCTAAGGTGCACTAATTGCCTTTTTCTGAGTGAGACCAATTCATAGATTCATTTTTTGCTAGAGTGGTCATTTGGCTGTCTTTCTTCGTGTTTTTACCCTTCGTGACATTTGTTTTGCCACATCTCTATATATCATAATAATATATCACCGGTACGCCGATTGATGCGTTCTTGCAGAGCGTCGACAATGAAATTGTCCTTTGGGAGCCCAAAATTAAGGAACAGAGCCCTGGGGAGGTGATTTTTTTTTTTTTTTTGAACACTTCTGTATTCTAGTGTCTGCTGAACATTTAGTAACATGATGCTTATATAAAACATTTTAAAATGCATTGTTTTCAAACCTTATTTCTGTTTGTGGCTATGCCATGATCTGCACAAGAGATATTTGAAATTTTAGTTTGGCTAAATCTTAGCATGCATTTAGTATATTGTTTCTTTTTCATCTCTCATAAATTCAATGGCTTGATCTTAATCCGAAGTAGGGGGCTGTTGATATTCTACAAAAATACCCTGTGCCAGAATGTGATATCTGGTTCATCAAGTTCTCGTGTGACTTCCATTATAATGCTGCAGCAATAGGTATGTTCCACTTACATTTTAATAGCTTGCATGTCTGATTTTTCTTGTAGATTTGTTTCACAAAATGAATTATCAAGGATTTTATTATTATTATTATTATTATTTTTTTTTATTGACGCCTCAGTTGATGGGGGAAATGCTTTCTTTCCCCACAATTACACTGTTGATTTAATTATAAAATAAAATGACAGATGGGATCATTATGCACTTTCTTCATACTGAACAATCAAAACATTTTATATAATTGCTTTCTCTTTGGAACTGTAACGTCTACTTGAGTTTACGTGAGAGCCCCATTCCAACTAAATGTTTTGATTCTGGGAAGCAATAAAGTTCAAACTTTGTCCTGTCCAGTGTTGACTTACAATAAAAGTGATAGAATATGAAACTTTCTCCCATTTCCTCCACTTCCATGCTTTTAAAAAAGCATGGCTTGAAGCACTCCAACTATACCAAAATAAGAATAGACTCTTTCCACAATATTTCCCATGAAATAGTTATAAACAACAAAATCACATTTTTGCTTTTAAGAAAACTCCATCAGAGCAAGGTAGTTTCATTGGCATGAAGCATGGATATAAAAATAGGACTTTTTTCTTAACCAAAATAGCAACCCTTTGTTTGGCCTGTTACCATTATTCGGAGCCTAATTGGCATTATTGGAAATGCCTGATGGTAATCATGTTCCTCCATCCAAAAAATCAAACTTGTTTATGCTTCCAATGTGTTGGAAGATATTAGAGATAGGATCATTCCATTGTAGCCTGTAAAATCTCACTGGATTTTAATATCACTTCTGTTTTTTCTTAACTAGGGAATAGGGAAGGGAAGATTTTTGTCTGGGAGCTACAATCCAGCCCACCTGTTCTCATTGCTAGGTAGACTTTCAATTCAAATCTTTCTCTGCTCATCTTTTGTGGTTGCTTCTCGATGTCCGGACCAAAGAATTTATTGCTCTTTGTATATGTATGATTATTCTATTTCAGGCTTTCCCATGTTCATTGTAAATCTCCAATCAGGCAAACTGCTGTATCCTTTGATGGAAGGTATTGAGGACATGCTCAGTGCAAATTATTTAGATTTAGTTCTAGTTATCCTAAATTTCCTTGACATGTATTGATGGTTTGAGCTTTTATCAAATTGATACATTTAATGTCAAATTTACAGTACTATTCTAAGCTGTTGTGAGGATGGCTCGATCTGGCGATGGGATGCAGTGCAATGAAGATGCATGCTGGTAAAATTTTGATGTTGCATACTTTTGTTGAATATTTGCAAATCTGTCCTCTAGTTGCTTTCACAGTAAAGTTTTATTTATTTATTTTTTATTTTGTGACATGTAGTATCTGAAGACCGGTTACTGAATCACTTCTAACTATCAGAAATGCATTGGTAAGAGCATTCTTAACCTCTTTTTTTGGTTTCAATGGCTATTTTTTTACTCTTGGTTCATGAATATATTTTTTTTCCATACATTCCACACAATTCTTATATATTGACATATCAACCCCTAAATTTTTCATATTTACATAGTTGACACTCTAATCTTTACTATTACATCCTAAATACAACTATTACTAAGTTTTGAAAAGTGCAATGCACCTTTTCCTGCATAGGTTTATGCAATGGAAGACTTTCAGTTGTAAATTTCAAACTTTATGTGTTAGATATGTAAATACATCAAAATTGTGTGGTATGTAGGTCAATTTCCCTCATTTGTAATATACATATTTTTTTATTTGAGAAAGATTGATTTCTATTTGTACAGGTATAACCTATTAAATATATGCTTCGATTGTATCAGTTGCTGATTATGGAGCCTGAGAGATGTCAACAGAAATTTTTATCAGAGCAGAAAGTGGTCTTTTATTTTGTATTATCTACTCTGTCAAACGAAGGTTGATTAATCTACTGCCACTGATAGTTTATTAAGAGAATGTCCCATTATTTTGTTTTGTAGAATGTCCTGTAATCTTCTTCATGTGTTGTTTGATAGCATACTATTAATAGAATTTACTCGTGAATTTAACATAAATCGTGCCAAACATTAAAAAAAAATGAAAATTAAATCCAACGTTCTATTAAATCAAATTTTCTTACATTCCGTCTTTTTGTCCTCTGGCATTTTGTCTGTTTTTTTGACATAAATTTAAATGTAGTATATCTGATTCGGGGTGTAAACGAACCGAACACGAGCGAGCCATGCTCAGCTCGTGTTCGGCTTGTTTATATTTCGAGCTCAAAATGTGTGTTCGTGTTCGCCTCGTTTGCTTAACGAGCCGAACACGAGCTGTTCACGAACAAAGAGTCTTTTTAACTACCCTAATCATGTAGCCATAAGACAATAAGGGTTTGAACAATATTTAAAAATTATTATTTATATCATTTGAATCTAATTTAATAATTTTTATTCTATTTTCTAAATCTTTGTAGCTTTGTAGTCAATTAGATTTTTTTAAAATACTACTTAATATATATATATATATACTTGATGAGTAGTATTTCGAGGCAAAACGAGCCGAACACGAACGAACACATCTTAGTTAGTGTTCGGCTCGTTAACTTATCGAACGAAATTAACGAGTTGAACACGAGCTATTCGCAAACAACGAGCTATTTTGACAGCCCTATATCTGATTGCAAGATGAATTTATTCTGCCATATCTCATGGGCTCCTCCCTCTGTGACTGGATTTGATGAATCCATATATTATTTAAAGTTCAATCATTTTCTTATAATTTATTCAGAATTTTAAAGTTGAGCAATCATTCACATATGTTAATAATATTATTATTAACAAAATATCGTGAACATAAACTATATGTTATAAAGATTTATATGGAGGTTCTGAATGTTATAACTATTTGCAATGACAATAAAATATCAACTCGTCGAACCATATTGACCAACAACTTTCTAGTCCGAGTTTGATGAGGGCGGCTTGTCAATTGAGCTCAAGACAAGATGAACTCACCAAGTTTTTCACAAAAGTTGGACTAGTGTTTATCACAAGGAAGCATCCATTAAAGCTCTAGGCCAAAACCATCTACATCCACACCAAGTTTCATTAGTCAACTATGCCAAACAATCTGAAAGCAAGTAGAGCTACATTTTAACCTACCAAGAAACTTTTAGTTGTTTCGACAAGTCGGCTGCTTAGTCTGAGTTTGAATCAAGTTTATAAGCCATTTATATTTCTTAATCCTTTTTACACTTGTAGCTCATTCGTACCCTTACCTAAAGCGCTTGAGACCTCAAATGCCTATCTTTAAATTTGAGTTGTGGGGAGAGCCAAGGGATTGATGTGTTTACTCCACTCACATTATTTTTATTGTGGCATCCTGAGTTTAACTTAAGTGGATTCATACGCTTGTCTTTTCTATTTTCTACTATTTCTCATTTCATCTAAATCAATAAGGTTTAGGCATGTGTCGCTGACATATGGAGCCCTAACACTTAGGTTTAAAAATTTTGATATATATATATATAGTCCTCTGGGGAGACATCTCATACAAGCAATGTGTGGGACCCACTGCATGAGTTCCAGCTCCTGACCAGGTCACAGTACTCGATGCGGCTGGGCAGTTATGTAGTTGGGTTATGGTGTGGTTGGGTGGCCGCGAGGTTGTGTAGATGTTTGACCATGAGGGCGACAGATCGGGTGAATATCAAGTTGGATTAGTGATCACGGTCTGGTGAATTTACTCGGGGAGTACCTCTTCTGATTCTCTGAAAATATATCACCCCTCTAGGTGGGATTGATGTTGCTAGCTGGTTGTGAGATTTGGAGTCATCCCTGAAAAATAGGGCTTAGCAATATCAATTGTCGGTCGTCTGCAAATCATCATTATGATTCCACTGACACTCTTTTTGTTGTATATATTGAAGTTCCCCGATTCTCTTGCTTTTTTATGATAATAGTTGTAATAAGGACAAGTGAATCTTTAAACAGTTCCGTGACATTCATGACTATTAATGTATAGTAATTAATCACTCCTCGCCTTCGCCGCAAAAGCTTTATTATAAATTAAGCTCAAACACTTATCTTTCAAAGTATCCTTTGAGATTTGACTTGCCTTTTTTCTAGTGGCGCTCAGGATGGTTGGAGGCCAACTACATTTATTGATGAGGAAGGCCGAGCTTTGTTCATCTAGTTGATGAAAGCTATGGAAAGATTTACCTTCATGACGGGTCATCTGGACAGGCGTATTTAGACCAGAGTGAAGTCCCTAAATCTCGTTCTTGGAGTGGAATATTCATATTTGAATAATGATCAAATTGTGGAAAAAATATGACATATGGACTCTGCATGCAGAACCCAGGCTCGAGCTGACCAGTGGAAGAACGGGGCCCACCTACATAAATAATGAAAAAAAAACAAAAGCACGCGACCCGACCTTACAAAAAAAACCCACCATTTTCCTGCCAGCTTTCACAAAAACATTTCGCCCTAATGGAGTAGCTATTGTTCTATTGGCAGCTAGGGTTTGTTGTTTAGGGTTTCGATGGACTTATCATTGAACGATGAAACGCTGGAGGACTTCCATCCATCATCTCCCTCAACTTCGAAGATCAAGTGAGTCTATAATGATTTTTAATTTTACGTTAGGTTTGGGTTATGTTAGTGTTTGTTTTTTGATTACGTTAGTTTTTATTTTGTATGTTTAGATTGAAGTTAGTTTCTAATTTAGTTCTATTGTTTACTTTTGGATTGTTTTCTTTTTAGTTTACTCGTATCGGTCTAGTATTATGCTTAAGCATGTTTGCTAGTTTTTTTAAGTGTTATAATGGTGTTTTTATTGTGTGATTTTGGTGTTATGTAGGTGTTATTATGTTGTTATGTGTTGTTACTGTCGTAGAATAGTTGTCTTATTATGTTGTAAATTATGGTAGTAATGTGGTGTTTTTGGGTGGTGTTGAATAGTAGTTATTCTATCATTTAACATGTTATTATGGTGTTATTATAGTGTTATTATCAGTGTTAACATGGTGTTTTTCTTTTTTTTTTTGGGTGTTGTGTTTGGTGTATCCTTTTATTGTTTATTTTATTTAGTATTATCATAGAGTTATTCTCATGCATGCATTTCATCTAGTTATTTGTGGTGTTATGTTGTTGTTATTATGGTGTTATGCTAGTATTATTGGTGTTTGTGCTTATGCTATTGTATGATAGCTGTTTTATAATGATGTTAATATGGTGTTTTTTGGGTGGTGTTGTAATCTGTCGTTAATGATGGCGTTGATGCGGTGTTTTTTATTGTGTTATTAATGTGGTGTTGTGCAGTGCTTGTGCCTTTTCTGATTATGGGTTAACTTTGTTCACAATTGCAAGCTTGTGATTTTAGAAATGTTCACGATAATCCAATTACAGAGAAGTTTCTTAGCAGCACTGTTGACAATGATCAAGAAACATGTGAAAGTTATTGTGCCTATGCACATCATGTAGGATTTACTGTTCGGAAGGATCATAGTAGCTATTGGTTGAACTCCAAGAAAATTAAGACCAAAGGTTTTCTTTGCGGAAAAGCTGGTGATAAGAAAAAGTTTAACATCATGGATACAATGAAGTTAAAAAAAAAGACACGAGAACTGACTGTCAGGCCATGGTTCGTTATAATGTCGATCTTGAAGGCCATTGGGCAATGAAGAAATTCATTGAATGTCATAACCATTCATTGGCTGAAAGTGATGACAATCATCTTCTTCATTCCAGTAGAAGAATAAGTGAGTTAAATGCAGATGTGTTAAGATCAATGACAGGATTAGAGATCAGAACAATGAATGCATATAACTTCATCGCTACAAAGGTTGGGGGAGTGGAGAATTTGAAATGCACTAAGAGAGATGCATTCAACTTCATTCAAAGAGAAAGAAGACAAATAATTGAATATGGAGATGTTAATGCTCTAATACAATTGTTCATGAAGAGACAAGCTGAGGATAATATGTTTGTATAAGATTTTCAAACTGATGGGTATGATAGATTAACAAACATTTTTTTGGAGTGATGAGTTATTCAGGCTTGATTATGATTGTTTTAGGGGCGTATTAATTTTTAATACAAGCTATGGATTAAATAAGTATAATTTATGCTACGCTCTTTTTGTGGGGTTAACCACCGCTATCAAAACGTTCTGTTTAGAGTTGGATTTTTGTTCAACTTGAGTCTTTCGTGTGGTTATTCAAATCATTTATT
>NEWO01000104.1:125369-147905 GCA_003013225.1 Phalaenopsis aphrodite | reverse complement strand
GTTATGACTGCCAAAATGAGGTTATTTCAATTAACTTTGAATTGTTTGGGTGGCTTGTATTCTCTCTTGCAAGTCACTAAAAGTTCTCTACCATAAGAAGATATCTTAGTTTGACTTATGCTAGACCAACTCACAAGAATTATCATTATTATATTATTCAACATTGATATTAATGTTAACAAGTTCAACCAAATGTCCAACTCAGCACCAAAATCAACAGATATAAAAAAAGAAGCATCATAGTTTAACTATTTCTCCATCATTAAGCTTAGAACAACAAGAATATACTTAACATAAAATTCTCAAAGTCAACATAAATCCAATGAAGAATAGAGGCAAAATCAAAGTAAATTTTCGAGTGTATGCATCAGCACAGCCGAGCAGGCAACTTAACTCGAATGCATGGGAGGCAGAAATCTCAATCAATCACATTTTCTTCACAGAACAACACAAACTAACAAATTTACATTAATTATAACCAAATCTTTTACAACCACAGCTTGTTCAAGCTTCTAAATCACAAAAAAGGGATTGAGTCATTTCCATAATCGCTAGAGAACAATGCAAATAAATTACCAGTCGCGCGACAATCAGAACATATTGCCCCCAGTCAAATACTTGGTTGAAATGAGAAGCAATTAACCCAAAGATCCAAATCAGTCAGTAGCTACAGCAGCCATGAGCTGCCAAAATAGGATACCAAAGGAGATGAGGTGCTCAAGCAACAGGAGGGCGAGATTCGGCATCTTGCGATGTATCGACGTCAGAAGGCTGCATGAACTGCCACATAGGGTACCCAGGGTAGCTTATTATAGGCATCATCAACTTCTGCCCAGTGTTGTTCCCTTGGGCAGCAAAGGCAGTTGGAATCACAGGGGCGTGAGGTATGAAGCTTGGCCTTGCATTCAGGAACTTTATCTGCTGCTCCAGGCTCTCTTTTTCTGCCTTCAACCGCTGCTTCTCATCACGGAGTTCGTTCTTTTCAGTCTGCAGGGTAGTTTCAACCATTCATCAGCGGTAATTCTAACAGATTTAAGAAGATTTTTTTTCAAACATGGAGGGGATGACGTTGAACTTTTTCCTGATTGCAGATAAAATTTTATTGCAAATATGGAGGGAAAGGTTATCAATCCAATAATATTTAATATTTGCATTTTGTTGGCAATGTTATTAAAGGTGATGCTTCTGTCTCCCAAAAGCTCCTTCCCTGAAACCTTCCACAGGTTTTTTCTGACCAAATTTGACATTGTTAACAAGAAAAAAGTGGCTAAGATATTTGTTTGGAAGGCAACAAGAATAGTAAGAGTAAATCATTCAGGAGTTGTACACAGAGAGTTATTTACCAAAAGCGACATGAAAAACCGTGATCTTTACAGAGAAAAGGCAAAAACAGCACAAATAATCTGTGCAGCTTTCCTTCAGTAAGAAGGATTCGATCGAAACATGTGGGAAAAACTATGCCGAAGTCCAAAAGTTTCAGTATAAAATTAATGCGTACAATATGATAATAAGAAAAAAAGTTTGGCAAACCTTTAACTCCTTAATTTTCTCTTGGAGATTTTCATTCAAATCTTTCAGTTTCTCGGCTTCGGAGCGCAGTTGATTCACCATACGGGTGGCATCCTTGAGAATAGCTACTTTGTCCACTTTAGGTGGCTTTCCAGGTTCCAAAATGGACCCCAATTCAAGAAACCTAAGTCAAAATGAGTTACAAATAATATACTTTTTTTATTAACAACACATAATGAAGAATATACATGCAACCATACTTGTCATTCAATCTATCTCTCCGCATTTTCTCCCTGCAAGCTTTAGATCCGGGTTGACTGGAAGATTCAGACCTGACACTGCAACCCAGAAAATGACCGACAATCACACACGAGATAAGTATTGAAAGCTACAGAGAAAAATATGGAGAATGATTTAAACCGTTTATGGGATCCTTGTTCCTTGAAGGCATCAGTTTCTACGAAAGAGGCATCCAGTGCCACACTGGAACAGCAACGAATGGCTTAAATTAGCTTGCCATAAAGAAAAAAAAATCTACACTAGAATGTATAACAAAGGAAAAGGATAAGATTATGTAAAGCAATAGCAAAACAAAGATGGCGAATACAATAAGGAGCTTAATTCAACCACCTCAAATTGCTAATGAATAACTAAGCAGTTCAATATGGCCAGAATAAGAAAATGCTAGCCAATCAGAGCCCCTTGTAACAGGCAGAGATTCCTACTACAAATATAACAGCATGCAGGAAATACTACAAAATATAACAGCATGCAAGAAATACCTAGGCATGAAACTCAGAAAAATGAACTACAATATTATCGTTATTAGTACCTGTTCTTTTTAATTAGACAAGAAAAAGAGTTCTATCTAAAACAAGTATATTGGGAGCACTGAAGCTCATATATACACATTCCTTAATAACAGGAAACTGCATCCAGAACCCCATGACTTTTCATCATGAGCCTGAATTGATTACAATTAAGAATCTAATGGCCCATAAAGCCATGACTTTTCTTGTATAATAGCAAACACTATTACCAAGTAGAATATGCTTATGAGGTTATAAATGAAGAACAATTTACAGAACTACGCCATAGAATGGCCCATAAAACCATATATTTCGGCAGTACCTGTCTTTTATTTCCATGTGCAACTTATTTTCTGATGTAATAACCATCACAGCCATCTAATTTGTTATCCGCAATTTTGTAATCATTTTATCCGGCTAAATTTAGGGCTGTAAATTCAATTCAATATACAAAAATACTAAAAATCAGATTGACTTTTGGCTCTAGTCGAGTTTTTATAAAAATAAATGAGTCAGGCCAAGCACAAATTAAACTTGAACTGAGTGAGCATTGGATTGAATAAGCTATAGCTCAAGAATAAATCAAAATTAACGCAGAAGTACAAAAGCATCCATGCAAATTGTTGGTTTCTTGAAAATGAGAAAGAAGAGAAAAATTAAAATTTCTTGTTGTAGATTGAAGAGAAATCAGAACCACACTTCTTGTGTAGCTTGACAATATTTTAAACTTGGAGCTAATAAAACTTCCAAGAAAAGAACTAAAAATCAGCCAAGAAAGTAACAAGAAACAAAATTCAAGAAAAAATAGCAACTGACTCCTAAGATTAAGGAACAAACTAAATTCAAATAAATCTAGACTCAATAAGCAGTCCCAAGCATGTATTCCAACACTCCTTGCTTTAGGATCTGCGAACACCAAGTTTCTGCCTTAGAAGCTCAAGCTTGCTGATTGGAAGTGACTTTGTAAGCAAATATGCCAACTGATCTGCAGAATTGCAATAAATCGGAGTCACAAATTATTCTTTCTGCACTTCTTAGAAAAAATAACTTGATGTTGAAATGCTTAGTGTTCTCATGAAACACAGGGTTATGAGAAATGACAATGGTACGAATATCGACACCATTGATAGTCAATTGCATGCTGTCACCAGAAACCCAAATGACTTTTGAATCACTTAAGCAAGCTTTATCGACTTTGTCTTCCAAGTCCGCATGTTTCGTCATTGGCACTATTTTGATGAAGCCTGAGCTTGACTCGGGTTGCTCTTCCAGCACTTGTTTTGTGGAACTTTGTTGCCTTTGAACTTGAGATTGCAAAGCAGTCACAAATGTTAACAGATCCTCTTTTTCTTTTCCAACGAACAATTCTTTTTCAGTGACATCTTTTAATCAAGCTTCCGCATCTGCCTATGAAACCCTGGTTCTTTCTTCAACTCGAACTACAACTGATTCTAATAAAACAACATGTTCTCTAGCTTTTGTGAGCTTAGAACGCCAAAAATGTGCCTCTTGAAGAGCAGAGTCTCTCTGATCGAACAAGATCTCTCTATCTTTGCTAAATGCCGCAACCTTTTCTTCTGATTCTTTTACCTTAAGAATGGTTTCTTGAAGTTTTTTTATTTGAATCATTGGTCAGTTGTTCAACTTCTGTGTAAGCAAGCCTCCTCCATCCATAGCAAGAGCTGCAGATCCAGCTACTTCAACAGCCTGAGCTATCTCAGTTAACTTGTCTGCTAACTCACGTATGGTTGAATCTCTTGCACGTAATTCTATGGCCAATTGTTGAAGTTCTTCATCTTTAACTCGAAGTGTTTCCTTCATTATCTTAAGATCATTTAAATGTCCTTCATTACCCTCATTAATCAATGAAGCTTCTAGTGTGTGGGCATGTTTTACAGAACTTTCATTGGGAAAAGAGCCAAAAACCTCTTGCTCCTCCTGCATTGGATTGAGTGAAAAACTCCTCCCTGCCATCTTAACTTCAAACATTCTTTGGCCTGTAGCATCCTCTATCACACAAGTCTTTTCCATAAACATCACTTTGAATCCCTTTTCTATTAATTGACCAACACTGAGCAAATTTTGATCAGACATAGAGAACATCGGTAATCAACTTGGTTCTTGAACAGCTTGCAATGGCTACGGTGCCCTTTCCTTTGACTACAATATATTCACCATTCTCAATTCTGACCTTCT
This sequence comes from Phalaenopsis aphrodite, assembly GCA_003013225.1. Classification (NCBI taxonomy): domain Eukaryota; kingdom Viridiplantae; phylum Streptophyta; class Magnoliopsida; order Asparagales; family Orchidaceae; genus Phalaenopsis; species Phalaenopsis aphrodite. The sequence continues at coordinate 143,391 of NEWO01000104.1, read as the reverse complement.
TGGACTCGGTGCTCTTTAATTCCTTGAACTCATTGTCATGTGTCATATGATTAGTACAGTCACTATCAATAAGCCAGCTTTCACTTGTTTCAGAACTTGTGAAACAAGTTGCAATGAAAAACCGATCATCTTCTTCTTGATATGCCACTGATCCTTATTCTTGCAAATGATAGCTTCATGTCCCATTTGATCGCACTTGCTGCACTTTGCATCTGGTCTTCTCCAACATTTGAAAGGAGGATGACCCTTCTTGCCACAATGTCGACATGGAGAATAATATTTCTTTTGTCCACTTGTAGCTTGAAACTTCTTGTTCTTGGGCCACCTTTTCTTTTCATCATCATAATGCTTGACTGGTAAACCTCCTTCAACGGCTCCTTGCCTCATTACACGCCTCTGCTCTTGTGCTTGTAAAGCACTTGAGTTCTGTCAAAGCAATCTTTGACAGATCCTTCGTGTTTTCTAAGGCGGTGATGATAGTCTCAAATCTTTCAGGCACTGTTACAAGGATTTTCTGAACAATCATTGAATCTTCAAGAGAAGAACCCAATAATTTGACAAGATTTGCTACGTTGAGTAGTCTGTCAGAGTACTCCTTTATGGTTATGTCTCCTTCATCTTTAGCAATTCAAAATCACGAACCAAGTTTAGCACCTGCATCCCTAAAATTCTTTCATCTCCTTCATACTCAGATTTGAGATAATCTCAAATCCCTTTTGCCGTTTTCAACGACATGATACGAGTGAATATCGTAGAGGAAACTGCAGCAAACAGACAAACTTTTGCCTTGGACTTCTTTGTCTTCTTCTCCTTTTGTGCTTTAATTTGTGTTACGGTGGGATTTTCAGGGAGGAGGAATATTAGTCTTCTTCCACTGCTTCCCAGAGATCCAAAGCTTCTAAGTATGTCTCCATGTGGACTGCCCAAATCCGGTAGTTGTCTCCGTCAAACACTGGTGGAGCAACTGAGTAAAAACTAGATTCGATCTCCATTGCCGCTCAAACTCACGCACAGATCCCTTAAGAAGAGATGTCTGATACCAAATTGTTGGTTTCTTGAAAATGAGAAAGAAGAGAAAAACTAAACTTTCTTGTTGTAGATTGAAGGGAAATCAGAACAACACCTTTTGTGTAGCTTTAAAATATTTAAAACTTGGAGCTAATAACAAACTTCCAATAAAAGACCTAAAAATCAGCCCAGAAAGTAACAAGAAACAAAATTCAAGAAAAAATAGCAACTAACTCCTAAGATTAAGGAACAAACTAAATTCAAATAAACCTAAACTCAATAAGCAGTCATAATAGATATTTTTAGTGGGTCAAAATTAATATGTAAATATATCAGCCATTGAAGGCTAAACCCAAAAATCTTTAAAAAAGAGGCAAAAGATGATAAAGCATAAACGTAGAATCAGTTGGCATAGAGACTCCTATGTGAAACCAAAGGTCAACGGTCCGTCAAACATCTTCAGCGTGTTTAAGCTAACTGAACTGGCACAAAAGATGATAAAGCAAGCGACAACGATAGAAAAAGGAGGGCATTGTTATCATCATCAAACAAGATGGGAATCTTACCCCACCTGCCATGGAAAATTGAATTTTATTCTTAGATTTAGATTTTTTGACAAATTTTAAGGTTAAAATGAAGCAATAAAGGATTGTCCCATACATGTATGTCATCATCCTCTTCACAAAGAGGATCAGTATAAAAAGTGACAGTCATAATACTCCCATTGCCACATAACAAGATTTTTTAGTCAAAGCATGAATGCTTCGTGGAAAAAAATTATGACAATTTGAGCTCCAAACTCCACTATAAATAGAGGCCAATGCGTACTCTCCATTAGAAGGGAGGAAAAAAAGGAAGAAAGAGGATCCAAAGAGACTCTAGAGAGAGATTTCTAATAAAATTAAAGGTTAGAAAAATTTAAAGAATCTGAGATTACTCTTTGTTTTAAGAAAGTATGGCTTGGATGACCATGTTGAGATAGAAAATTATTCTCAAATATTTTGTACATGAAAGTTCAACAAATGAATTGTAAGCTTTTTTAGTTACCAATCAAAAAACATTATAAAAATGTTCCAAAGGAAATAGGCACCATCATTACATAAATGAGAACCCTAATAAAATCTCCAATAGTGATAATGTTGCAACTATGAAATTTAGTTGCAATCATATAAAGGAGCACACATAATTATATTGATATAATGATGAAAACTATGAATACTTGTGAAGGCCAAATGCTCTGTAAAATAATGGCACTGCCATGGAATTTAAATATTGAAGATATGTACATAAGTAAAAATTTCAAATAGTATGAGATTACTTCAATTGGACCTAAAGTTGCTACTTGTCAATAAATTTGGTTTTGACCATATAATCTGTTATAATAAACTCTAACTTAGAGCTTACTATTTAATTGTGATCAATCTATATGTGCACAATGTGTTATCCCATAGTATTATGATAACTTTAAAACAGATAACAATATATTTATGTTTCTATATATACCGTTGCTTTGTAACTAATAAAATACAAGATTAAACATATTTTTAGCATGGTACAATTTGAAGCAACTATTAAACCTAAGGGGGTTATCAAATAATGGATTGGGTGGTTCATGACAGCATTTGGCAACAAAGTCTAAATTTAGAACTTTGTTACCAAGGACAATGAATATGAATATAAATTGATTAATAAATTTTTGTTATTGTGCTGAACTATAGGTGGTTTTAGGTGAATTGTAGAATGGATATTGATGAAAAAACAAATATTACGATTCAGATTTTACAAAAAAAAAAACTAGTTACTCAACATCCTGGTCTGAAACTATAAGGAGATGTTCAAATTATTAGAAAAATGGGTTGCTTTCATAACACAAGACTAGTGGATTACTTGGTTAAAGATGTGGCCTTAAATGTTGTATTTGATGAGTAGAATTATCCTAAGATTAAGATTCAAGCAAAGATCAAGATCATGTATCAAAGATATCTACATAAGAGAGACCAAATATCAACCTTTCTACAGTTTAAATGAAGCCAAAACTTGATGCATAAACTTACCACTATCAAAGAAACACCACAAGAAATAGAGAAGAGATATCATAAAACAGATAAGTATAAATACTGACTACAAACATTGATGATGATAGTGATCAAAGTGTTAAAAAACTCCCTAGCCTACCTTCTATTCCTAAAGTAATCATTGATATAATGATATCATTAGGCTTGAACAAGGAAATGGAAGAATTTAGTGAAGGTAAAAATTATGTGTCAGTGTGCAAAACAAAAAAGAAAAAAAAAATCTTATAGCGATGAATAAGCTCTATGTTTTAAGGATATGGTGAGTTTAAAGATTATAATTTTATGGAAGATTTATATACAAACCACTCAATCCCTATGTAATTACATATCAAACACCTAAGATTTAATTTTTACATTATATTTTATAAGTTGAAATAGTATTATACACACCACCTTAGTTTATTACATAAACATGCACGCCCGTGTAATCACATTTTTTAAAAAAAGAAAAGATATATATTCCAAGTGCAAAAAAGTTTTTTTCCCATGAATACATTCAAAACTATTAACAAGAACTTGGTTGAATTATATCCTTTGTTTTAACAAAAATATCAAATAGTTGTTCGCTCTATATATAGTAATGATTAGATTATGCAATCATCTCCACTTGGATATAGACAGGCCAAATAAATAAAGCAAAAATAGGGCTTAATAAGACTAATAAGACCTTTTAGATTATCAATGAACGATAAAAGGAAGTTTCAATAACTAATAAATCAAGCTGCTGGCATAGACCCCACTATAAAGAAATATTGGATCGGCAGTGTTCAAAAATCGATCATGAGAAGGCCAAGATCTTACAAGATTCAAGGTCAACCATGTCCATGAAGATCTAATCATGAATTTCAATGAATAATTCCAAAGGCTATCAACCATAAAACTAACCATCACAAAACCCAATAATCCAAACATTCAGTTCATGTTTCAATACATAACTTTCACAAAATTAATACACGTCACATAGATCAAGGTAGAACAGAATTTCATAGGCCTAGCCTCTTTTGCTGAATAAAAGGAATATCTCCAACCTAAAATAGAAGGTCATTTTCAAGGATTTATCACTTCTCATCTTGAAGTCATGCGAAATAGAGGAAGACAACTTATAAAAATTAAATTTAGACAAGAGGATGACATCCTTAATAAAGTGACCTTATTTGAGAAAACAAGGTACAAAGTGCTAGTGTTAAAACCATTGATCATAAAGGAATGACTAAAAGAAATAGAAGTCTGCCACTAAAAGAATCGATCTGACCTTAATTAATATGCTAATGGGGAAAAATAAGAACTACCACTATTTTATCCAAGAGAACAAGCTCACTTAAATTTAAGTTATATTCATTGTGCAATTTATTAAGAAGCATCTTATGTAAAATTGATTCATGTTAAATAGGTGAGGGGGCACTAATCATCGCATAGCCAATTGCTTAAAGAATGATTAGTTGACACGCCGATTTATTAAACTTAACCTAGGGAACATTTTAAAAGCTATTACATGTGTCTTCTTTGATGAACAAGAAGGCACAAAATTTCAATGTGATATTGATAGGAATGATATCAATTCTCAAAACTCTTGTTCTAGTTATTTTTATTCACGATCAACAAACTCATGCATATCTGAAATAATGCCACAAAATCAATCATAAATTCTAAACCAGCAAAAAAAAGCATACCTAAGAAAATATGATATTATTCTTGGGATGGTTGTTATTATTTTAGAATGCTACCATTGATTGACATGAAAAAAGAAATAGTTTCAATCTACTGCATCCAAATCCCTTCTTCATTCAAAAGGGCATAAATAAATTAGCAAGTCAAACAACACCGTTAAATCAATAGCTACTACTAGAAAGTTCCAAGAAATATTTCCAAAAAATAAACTCAAGCAACTACAAAGAGACAAGTAAATTTTCCGTTGAATTAACACTTGAAAGTCAAAACCTCACTCATCTTAAGCATCATATTAAAGATTATCTTGGAGCTTCAAGAATTAAAATATTAAGCTACATGAACTTTTGTAACCTGAGATTCATTTGACCTAGTGTATCAAACTAACGAGCCCCAATTCTTTTTGCGAGGAAAAAGGAAGGTCTCTCCATGAATCCATAAAAGGGCCTTACAATTTAGGTAAGGAATATCATGTAAAAATCAAATCACTATCAAGAATGAGAATAATTTGCTTAAATGATCTATTGATCATTTATAAAGTGCAAAATTATTCAAAAAAAATAAATTAACAATCTAGGTATCATAAAAAAGGATCAACAAATATATAAACCAAAAGCAACTTTTCACATAAGTTACTGCCGATATGAATTCACATTTGTCATTTGGATTATCAAATGCATCAATAGAATTAAGAGTTTAATGTCACGGACAAATAGTCCCACATTGGCTAGGTGTAGGGCCGAAAAGCAGTATTTAAGTCCTGGGCTGTCCACCACCCACAAGGGCTCTTTTGGGAGGTGACATTAAGCATAGAATTTTTCATCCATACATGGATCAATTCATTATAATCACTATTATAAGCCTTATCCCAAAAACTTGGAAAGAACTTTATGAAGCCTCATTTTTTATTCATTCATGTTGAGTGTTCTTTGAGTTATTAAAATTATTATTTAAAAATCATTTTAAATGACTAGCCATATCACATTGGGTTTATACCTTCCTCCTTCCTCATCAAGCTAATTTTTTCAGCTTGTCTAATTTGTACTTTTCCATCCTTCATTGCATATGTTAAAACCAACTAAGCATATTTTCAATTACCCTTTCTTCAATAGATATCACTGCAATCATTCCTCCAATAAAACCATTTCTATATTTTATCTTTTCTTATTTTTCCACTCATTAATTCTAGCATTTCATTTCATTGTGCTCACCATATCAACAGTCTTTTTATCGCCCAAAACTCAAGTCTATATAATATTGCTAATTTAATTGCAATTTTATAAAATTTAACATTAAGTCTTTACAATATCCTCTTATAGCCAAATACCCAAAAAACTTTTCTATATTAATCATTTGGTACCAACTCTAGAAGTTATATCATCATTTATATAATAGCTTTCATATGATAGATCCAAAATTTTTAATACTTCTTTACCTACATATGACTTCATTTTTCTAATAATCTTATAATTGTTAACATCATGCACACAAAAATTTGGCTTTAAGTCTATATAATATTGCTAATTTAATTGCAATTTTATAAAACTTAACTTTAAGTCTTTACGATATCCTCTTATAGCCAAATACCCAAAACACTTTTCTATATTAGTATCTTCGTACCAACTCTAAAAGTTGTATCTTCATTTATATAGTAGTTTCTCATATGATAGATCAAAAATATTTAATACTTCTTTACCAACATATGACTTCATTTTTCTAATAATCTTATAATTGTTAACATCATGCACACAAAAATTTGGCTTTAAGTCTATATAATATTGCTAATTTAATTGCAATTTTATAAAACTTAACTTTAAGTCTTTCAGATATCCTCTTATAGCCAAATACCCAAAACACTTTTCTATATTAGTATCTTGGTACCAACTCTAAAAGTTGTATCTTCATTTATATAGTAGTTTCTCATATGATAGATCAAAAATATTTAATACTTCTTTACCAACATATGACTTCATTTTTCTAATAATCATATAATTGTTAACAACATGCATATAAAAATTACATGCCATGTATGCTAATCTTTAAACTAAAGTTCTCATCTTATCAACATTTTTCCCATTATTCTTATTTCTCACTTGTCATTTGAGAAAAAATTGCATAAAAAAATTTTACTTTGAGTAACCTTTTTTTAAGTATCTGCATAAAAAATTATAAAAAGTCTCAAAAGACTCAATGTTCATCATTTATACATGCCTATTATAATTGAAAGCTCTTTAACTTCTGAGCAATCACTTCTAACATTATTAGTTCCCATCATACACATCTTTAATAACTACAACTAAGGTTTTAAGTGCGCCTACCCGACTTAGAGCCGACTCGATAAGTGGCTCGTGAGTTGAGCTATCGAGCTGAGCTTGATGAACTAACAAACCAAGCTCAAGGACAACTCTGACCTGACTCGTTATCTTATAAGCCAGCTCGTTCAGAAAATATTAATATAAAATATACTCAAAATATATTAAATTTCAAAATTTACCTTTAAATTATTAAAAATATTTATAAAATAATATTTTATATTGTATATCAAATGAATTAAATGTACATATGACACTTAATAGGACACAATGAAAAAAAAAGAATTCATGTAGCCGACCCCATGTAGTGGAATAAAGGCTTCTTATTATTGTTGTTGTATTATATATCAAATGATTTCTTATTATTTATCTCCTAATTACTCATTCTATTTATCATTTATTATAATACTAGATTAAATTAATATTATTTTCTCTATTTTATAATAAACAAGTGAGCTCGAACTCATAGACTGCTCGAGCTTGAACTCAATTAGTTAATAAATCTCAAGCGCCAACCGAGGGTGCTCGAGCTCGACTCAACTCGTTTACTACCCTAACTCCAACAAACCTTTAATACACGAATCTCTTTCTTAGTGCCCATTGTACACAACTCCCAATTGCGAGCAGGAGGTAGACAGAGAAAAGATGGGGATCAAACATCTAGATGCACTCCTCAGAACAACCTTACATCAACTCAAGATGATCAAGAGTTTCACCAGCCTTACCATCTTCCGCCTCACCTCCTCTATAACTAGCACTTCCTTGTGCATTAGACCGAAGCCAACATCACCGACAACTTCTTGACCACCAATATCGATCCCTCATCAAAGTACCTCTTTTTTCAAAAATCCCTTAAATCGCTTCCCTTGTATCTGCTCATGATTGGTTCTACAGGCATATGCAGGAGATGGTGATCAAAGTGTGCAATATGCTCAACATCCTCACCATGGTGGAGAGGTATTGGCACCTAGTAATAGAGCACACATTCCTCATACATAACCAAAAATGTTTCTTTATTTCCAAACTCCATTCAACTTTTCTACTTAAGAAAGCTAAAATGCCCAGATAGACATTTCATCAAACAAGGAGCTCAAAGGATATGCAAGAGTTGGCTACCTGGTTGGTATTCACAACTTCAAATGTTAGCAAATTGATAGAACTGCCAGAGATATAGAGCATTTTCTCATCTAGGCTAAATAAGGAATTTACCGCCGTTGCAGCCAAGCTGTGTAATAATTATGTATTTAGTGCCAAGATATGTCGTTGATAAAGCCTAGGTCCATTTAGGAAAAAAATTGTTTTATAATTGTTATGAAATTAATTTTCTTTTTTTAAGTTAGGCAACAATTTTCTCATAACTATTTCATTTTTTTAAACAATGGAGAGTGATCAATAGTTGTATCTTTTAACTCTCATTATATTCTTTGCCAAACTTTTAACTCTCGTAATCATTATAAGTCTATAATATACAACTTTTGTGAATTTTTAAAAGAGTCCTTTTCTTCATCAATCACTCCACCAATCACATTATCAATGTAGATCTATTTCTAAGCTCTCCTGAAATGTTCACAAAAATCTTAATAATGTAACTTTAACCATATTAGATTTGGATCAACTAAATAGTTTTAATTTGCTTCTCTTAGCAATCTAAATTGAAAGATTAACTATTCCTCACCTTTCAGATTCAACCACCTTATCTCATGGAAATTAATTTGATTGTAAGATATATGCATAGCCAATACTCTGTTGTGTAGTCTAATTCTCCCATCAAATAACATTATAATTTTTTAAAAAAAGTGAAAAATTTTCCTTATGTAATACTAATGATTTGATGGATCCATTTTCGTAAGTAATTATGTGTGACTGTTTATAGATAGGGATTTTCATTAAATTAGTTTTAAAGCTCATGATTAACATCTATCAATAGTATTACAAAACCAAGTGAGACTACTCCTTGTACGCAAATAATAAGCACAGAATATAAATTCCTCATAAAAAGAATTGAGTTCCTCATACATATTATATGGACAGAATAACAGTAGATCCTAAAAAGATAAATGCACTAATAAAATAGTCTACTCCTACGAATATTACTGAAATCAATGTTTAAAATTATGTAATGTGAGGCTTGCTCGGCACATTTCAGCCCTCATAAGTGAAGAGGCGCACACCTCATGTTACCTGTCTGAGGTGCATGCCTCATATTTGACGAAGTATGCGCGCTTGTCCTGAGAAGTATAGAGATGTTCGTCTCAATAGTTAGGGATTTTTTTAATTATTTCATGATGCACAACTGCTATGTTTTCACTTCTTATGCATGCACGACCTGGCCTACGCTCTCCTCTCTTACAACAACACACTCCTTGTTCAGGATGACATCATAGTCAACCGGCCGCAACACCAAAATTGTTGTTACCTGCAGCTGTCGCCTACTGCTGCTGCTGTGATCGCACACACAATCTTCCCTCTCATCGTCTCACAAATGGTCTTTCCTCATGCATAAACAAAGCTGCACAGCTTATCAATAGGAGTTATACATAGTAGTTTCACATTAAGTCGAGAGAAAAAAAAATCAACCATTTCAATACAGGCAAAGTCCCAATGCCAACAACGAAAATAAGAGAACCGTGAACTACAATGCCATAGAACACAAAAGGTCCCATTGCCGAACCTCATTAAGTCCTAATAGATAACTATAAAAAAACATAAGAAAAATAGCAAAATCACCAAGATTCAACCATAAAGTAAGAAAACACTAAACATAGAACCCCCGGTTGAAGATTTTAGGAGCCATCTAATAATTAGAAATCACATGCCACCATGTAGAAAACCTAAAAGCATTAAACATCAACTATTAGTCTAGACGTAACACAAGAAGAATGACAAACAACAATAACCACACGACAAGCCACAAAACAGTCCAAAAACCAACAGTGACAATACTGACACAAAAACAAAAAGATTAAACCACAAGATTGCAAACAACAAAACTAGACATGAAATTAACCAAGCGCATTGCAACCATAGCACAAAAATAGAAATAAAGGAGCCACCATAAGTTGGAGAGTAAAAAGGTACCCAAGCAACCGACAAATCAAATCTTACTCACAGAAAATGACAGACATTTATGCGGCTTGACAATGCTCTAAAGGTAGCTCGCTAGAAGTTGAGTTGGCAAATATTTACAATCTTTACAACTAGAACACAAGTTACCAAAAAATAGTGACCTGATTAACTTCACAATATGCATGCATAATTTTATGACAATATTGGATGGCTGGTTGAGTGCCTCATTCCACATTTGTGCAAAATTTTCACAATCATAGGCAATCTTAAAATAAGAAACATACAAAATTGAGAACTAAAAAAAAATTACAAATTTAATTACAATAGGATAACCCACAAATTTATGAGGTGGCAGCAATGATCCCACAGATGACAGAAATGGAAATGGAAAAAAAAAGATAGATTTGTGATCTATCAATTTGACTTTTAAAAATCATATTAGTTGACAAATGCATGAAAAAGAGGGCACATGCATTTGTTTGAGACTCGAGAGAGCATTCTACTAAATAACGCGTAAAGAAAAAAATCTTTTATCCTCCACTAATCAGTTGATTGGCAAAACGTGTGCTGATGTTTCTTTTGTGCAGCAAAAAAAAAAAAAATGCAAACCATGAGCAACAACGTTGCCCGCTAAAAAGTTGCCAAGCTATTGTTAGTGCTCACTTGAACCTCAAGTATCTTGCGCAAACATTTTGTTTGCTAGTCTATATGTTGCCCCAAAAGCCTAAGGTGGCGTTTGGTAGCCTATTCTAAGACAGATTTACGTTTGGATTCAACGTAAATCCACCAAACACATTTTCAACTTCGTTAAATCCTTCCATCCACCTAAATCCAAAAATTCATCAGGCGTAACGTAAATCCCAAATTTTCTAAGGGGGGTGTTTGGCTACACTTAGGACTTAGGTTAATTAGGATTTACAAAACACAATAAATCTGGATTTATTAAATCCTATGAAGTTAAATACAAAATTATATTTGGAACGATTTCATTTAAATCCACTGAAATCCATATGGAATGTTTGGCATTTATTTTAGGATTTAAGATTTCAAATTGAACTATTATTGTTCTAAATATTCACCTACGACAACAAAACTCCAAAAGAAATAATTTAAGTTGCAAAGAGCAGCAATCATAGCCTGAGAACATTAAAAAGACAAGTTGCTACTATTTCATGAGTAAAAAATGGTTGAGAGAATTTCTTTCGTTGAAAAGAATGAACATCTTGCATATTGCCATATGAGAGATTCAAGCACAAGAAAACGAAAAATCCCCATAAGACATTTTCAATAAATTGGAATATAATAAATAAAAAACTAATAACATGGCTGACAATACCGAGAGCTAATTCCTATTTGCAAAAAGAATATATGTCAATATATTGAATTCAATTAGCAGAACAAGCATCAACAGTTACTGAAATAAATAATTATATACGCAACAAGAAGTTTAAAATTAAACAATCACATTAACTACTAACAACTGTAATCTCATTACTAATTAAACTAATAACACGAGAATTCCCACGTGAATTCACTGCAACAGAACCACAAAAGTTAAGCAAATCATTACGCACACAACTCCATAGCCTCTTAGCAACTCCAAAAAGATTACAAATCAAGCAAAACACCAAAAAACCAAAGAATACAATAAATAATTAACATTGAATTTTAGGTGTTAAATATGTTAATACATAATAATTGAGTGATATGCAAGAAAATCTTCCATATATATATACATGGAATTCTCATATATTGCACTAAAATAAATCTAATAGCTTCAGGGTTAGATCATTTGCTATATTTATACTAATAAAAAAAAATCAATTTTTTATGAAGATGATGAAACAAAAAATTCACAATTTGAGTTGTTATATTGATTCGTATCAAAAGCAAAAATTAACAGCCAGAAAGCTAAGAAATGTTGAGAGATATGCTAAGTTAAATTATCACAAATGTTACATGTTAGTCAATTACCCCTTTGTTATAATACCGTACTATCTGCACTTGGGAAATGGAACCAACAATTTGCATATATAGTGTTTCAAATACATCCATGCATACAATATTTTTGAAGGTATTGATTTGAATTTCAAGCAAGAAACAACACTCAAATTGAAATAAAAAGATAAGATCCAGTTTTCATCCACGATAAATTTTTAGGAAAAAAAAGGGTTGTTGATACTTATACAATACAACTCCAAATTTTCACAAACAACAAAATAACCAAAAATAAAAAAAATTAAATGTTCTGAAATGTTTTCACTGCAACACAATGAATATAATAATCTATATATCAAGTTGTAAACAAATTAGATTCTCCATGAAATAACTTGATTTTATTTTCAAACACAGAAAAATTAAAATAAAATCATCACAATGGCAATTGCAGCATATTATTTATTTATATAAATCACATTCAGCGCATTATATTCGTCTATAACATTGATGAAAAAATAAATCAAAATAATAAAGAAATAGCAACAAACATCTGACTTATGATAGAAATAAATAGATAATGCATAAATTGATAATAATTTTTTTAATATTTGATATGAGGTCATCTCATCAACTTGTCAATGCAATCTAATTTTTTACATAGAATTACACAATTTTTTTAAGAAAATGCAATCTTTTAAATCGAAGATAAACAAAATAAGAAACACAAGACCTTAAACGCTTTTCCAAAAAATTGGTTGCAATCGCATTCCGTACGACATCTCTAAGGCTCTCACCAACTGTGGCGTGTACATTTGGTCTTTATTATTAAAACAAATTTCACATACCTGACTATCATATTACATTTCGATTTTAGACATTAAAATATAAATCAATTCTGCGAAAAAATTCAATGAAATTGCTCAAAATTGCACAAACCATTACTATGTTCACTTGTATTATAAATGAAAAGTTTCATATGTGACTAATAGCATAAAATCTTTCTTTACAAATACTAAATATTCTTTCCACAACATTATAAAACTGTGTACCGATAATTATATAACTCCTGTGTCGCTGAGTATGTATGGGTTGTGTTAGCACGGTAATCACTTAGATGATAATGATATCCTTTGAAGGGTGTTAAAAACTTAATTGTATTTGCATAGTCTGAGTCAACTAAATAAAATTTATTTTCGGTATCTTAAAGACGCATTCTTCTACTGCCCAACTCCATAAATCTCATATCAACGACTGACCCTTCCTAACCAGCACTAATATATAAAATTTGTTGAACAAATGAAATTGCAAATATCAAATTTTGTGACATAAACCTTTTTTTGGTTACAGTACTTGATATGTGCCTCTATTGACCAATATAAGAAAATAAGTGCCGTCAATTACACATTACATTTTTAAATATGAAAAAAATTTGTGCATTTTTGCGAATAAAAAGACCGCAATTCACTTAGACAGACAACAACTTAATGAACTCATTTAATAATGATTTAATCCCTTGCAGCCCAATATTAAAATACATGCTAACAGTTTCTTAAAAGTGCCAAAAAATACACAGAGTTGTGTATAGCTATGAGCATGCACTACTCTAAGAATAATACTTAATTGCTCTGTAAAATCTATATTTTTTATCATGCAGTAATCCTCGGGTAATTAATAAGTTTTTTAATTGTATGAAAGACTAAAATAATAATATGATCTTGTTGGATGATCGACTAACACATCTACAACATATTGACGATCTGAGTAGGACCTGTCCAATATAGACCTACGAATATACTTATTTTATTTTGAAGAGTTATTTTCCTCCATAATAGAAGGTAACAACTCTATTATAGCATTAGTGAGTTGCATTTGTGTCCTCAATTTGAGAAATCTTTTTCAAAAATATCACTAAAAATATTATATATTGTTTCATTCTTTTTAGTAAAATTATATTACAAATAAATATTAAACACAATAAATATTTAATAAAATAAATGTCCAACATGAAAGTTATGAAATATTTTAAAGATAAAAGAACTACATAAATAAATAAGGAAAAGATAATAGTTGAAATATAAATCACTACGCAATGCACAATCAAAGTCAGAATTAAGTGAAATCTAGCACAGATAAGTTGGATGTGTGTACAAACGAGAATAAAACTCAAATATAAATTCAATTTAATTGTGTAGCAACGGATCACCTGATTTCATGATAAAATTTTTGTTGTCAATATTTTTCATTAGTGCTTTATGAACGACAATTATAGTTGCATTAGAAAATTTTGGAATATTATCAAGCTTCGTCAGTCATTCATCTAGTGTAAGGGCATTGAAGTTTCACAGCTTGGTTGAATATCTGCATATTTTTATTAACTAAATCTAACAAGGCATTCATGTTATCAATATTTGTTTTTTCTTTTACTCTTATGTTTTTAGAGGCGGTCTCTTGTAGTTGATCGATTGTTATCATTTGGTTGAATGACTGATAATTTTATGATCAAATCTTCGATCATTTGAACATCTGGTGCATGAGGCAAAGATATCACATCAGTGAAGGTCCTCTATTCATGACATAAAATCATCAGTAAGTGTTGTCGTTTTCTTTTCTTCAGTCTGATTCAGGTAGAACTTCTAGTTTAAACGTATGGCTTTATTACTTGTTATTGTAATATCCTCACAAATCCACTCAAAAATCTAATATTAGTGGAAAGAAATTTTTTGAAATCATGTTGGTATAATCTCATCACAAATTGCATCAGTCGTTATCAGAATATACAAAATTTCATCACAATTCCAACCACTACGATTTAAAAGCTGATATAATGTATTAGACTTTCATATTTTCTAAATGCGTCATCACCACTGCCTTTGTATAGGTAGATACTTAAACACCTGTTTGGTGTCTCGATCGCAAAAACCCAACTTTTCATGTGTAATCTACCATCTAACATATTTTCAGGTGCAAATTATTTGAAAAATAATTCAGCAATAGTATTATTATATTCTTCTGATCATTTTAGAGTTCTGGTTGCAATTTTCATCCTTTCGGTATGGTTTGAAGTACTTTGATCATGTGAAGGCTTCGAAATTGACCTGCAATGTTGAGATAAACTTCATCCGGTCGCAATTTTCTTCATCACTATAGGATAATCAAAATTGACACTTAAATCATATGAAAATCCAAAGTACGGTGAATTTGAAATGATAGTTTCATGAAAAAATAATACCAATTTTAAATTTATTCTCTTATTTGAGAAGCGCTCTTGAAACTTCGTATGTAGATGATATTCGATGTTTTATGATAACTTAAATTATCATTTTTCACTTATTCGATATTTGTTATTTAGGAGCAATCTTAATGTCATTTTTAACTATTGTAGTCTGATTGTTATTGCGCCCAACTTCTCCAAGTTACAACTGTTAAAGATAGTATTAAGATTGCTCGTAGAATAACAGATATCAAGCAAATAAAAAATAATAATTAAGTTATCATGAATCATTGAATATCATCTAAATACGGAGTGTCTAATACACTTCTCATATAAGAAAATAAATTTAAAATTAGTATTATTTCCTAACAAAAATAAACATTTCATTTTTACCGTCGCCTTAGTAAAAAAGAAGTTGAGGAGGCTTTAAAGAAAACTGAGGGTGGAAAGTTCGTATGACCTGATGATATCCCAATTGAAGTATGAAAATGTTTAGGAGATTTGGGAGTTTCTTGGCTTACTAAACTCTTTAATATTATTTTAAAACTAAAAAGATGTCTGAGGAGTAGAGGAAGAGTATTTTGGTCAACATTTTTAAGAATAAATGGGATGCTCAAGAGTGTGCAAATTATAGGGGAATTAAGTTGATGTGTCATACTTTAAAATTATGGGAGAGGGTAATTCAACATAGGTTAATACGTATTACAAAGAATTCTCATAATTAATTTGGATAATGTCGGGTAGGTCTACTATGGAAGCTATACATTTATTGAGAAGTTTAGAGATAATAAGGAGAATCTACATTTGATTTTTATTTATTTAGAAAAAGCTTACGATAAGGTTCCAAGAGATACCTTTAGGAGAGTTCTTGAGAAGAAAGGTGTTGATATGACTTATATTCAAGTCATTAAAGATATGTATACTAGATTTGTTACTTGTGTTCGAATTGAAGGAGGATTGACCAAATATTTTCCAATTTCTGTTGGATTACATCAGGGATCGGCTTATGGATGGTCTTACTGGACATTTACAAAAGGAAGTACCTTGGTGTATGCTTTTTGCTGATGATATCCTTCTCGTGAATAGGACGAGAGAAAAAACCCCAAAAAAATTTGAATTGTGGACGTCAACATTAGAGTCTAAAGGCCATCATTTGAGTAGAACTAAAACTGAATACATGGAATGTAATTTTAGTAGTAGCAGCTCTAGTGATAGAAGTGTAAATTTGGATAATCAAATTATTAAAAGGTGTGAACGATTTAGATATCTCGGGTCAGTTGTTCGGAGCGATTGTGATATAGATGGGGATGTTAATAGTAAAATTCATGTTGGTTGGTTGAAGTGGAGGAATGCTTCGGGTCCTTTGTGTGATAGAAAAGTACCGCTTAGACTGAAAGAAAAAGTTTATAAGACGGTGGTGAAACCTGCAATGCTCTATGGCGCTGAATGTTGGCCTTTAAAAGAGAAGCATAATACTAAGTTAAGTGTTGCCGAGAAGAGAATGATTAGGTGGATGAGTGGCTTTACACTTACAGACAAAATGCAAAATGATTATATCTGTGTTAGGGTTGGTGTAGCTCCTGTGATGGACAAAATTAGAGAAAGTCGTCTTAGATGGTTTTGTCACAATAAGCGTGGACCATCTGATGATCTAATTAAGAGAGTTGATGTTTTAAATTCGACTTACGTTAAAAAAGGCAGAGGTAGACGTAGGAAGACTTGCGCTTATTGCATAGAAAATGATCTTAATTTATTAGAATTAAACGAAAATATAACACTAAATAGGAAGCAATGGAGAAAAAGGATTCATGTAGCTGATCCCACGTAGTGAGATTAAGGCTTTGTTGTTGTTGTTGTTGTTGTTGTTGTGTATTATTTCCTCACGAAGCTAGCATTTCAAATTCCTCATACTTTGGATTTTCATATGACTTTAATGTCAGTTTTAATTATCATATAGTGATAAAGAGTATTATGACAATTGCAAATTTACTTTAACATAGTAGTTCAATTTCAAAACCTATACCTGATCAAAAATACTTCAAACCATGTTGGATAGATAAACATTGGAAGCATAACTCCAAAATGACCAAAAGAAAATAATAATTGTTTCTCAAATAATTTGAATATGAAAATATCTCTGATGGTAGATTGTGGAGAGAATTTAGTTTCAGTGGTTGAGGCACTAAACAAACGTTTATGTACCACTTATACAGAGACAACGATGATGACACGTTTAAAAATATAAAAGTTAATTTAGGACATTATATCAGCTATCAAATCGTATTGATTGAGGTTGAGATGAAAATCTACATATCTTGATAATAACCCAATAAATTTGGGATGAGACCATCCCAGCACAATTTCAAAGAAATTTTTTCTACCTATATGAGATTTTTGAGAGGATCTGTGGGGATAATATAGCACAGGTAATGGAGCAATACGTTCAAAACAAGTGTGCTACCTAGATCAAATGGAAGAAAAGGAAGTTCTTAAATGGAGTGGCATTCATTGAAGAGAAAACTATGCCTGCTCAAGCATCAGATCATATAACCATCAGTCATACAACTGAATGATAGCAAACGATCAACTGTAAGAGGCAATCTTAAAAAATAGAATAATTAAAGGAAAACAAATATTGATAGCATGAAGAGGTTGTTAAAGACAGATGATAAAAATTTGCAGACGTTCAACCAAACTGTGGAACGTCAATGCACTTACACAATATATGAATGTCTGATGAAACTTGT
>NEWO01000104.1:99402-124734 GCA_003013225.1 Phalaenopsis aphrodite | reverse complement strand
TTTTAGGCACCCACATGAAGCTTTTCTACAATTTAAGGACTTATTAACTACTTGATTACTATGTGATACAAAAAATATGAATGTTGCAGAGCAATTAGGTATTTTTCTTAAAAGAGTGATGCATACTCATAACTACAGACAATTCCATATATTTTTTCAACACTCTTAAGAAACTGTTGGTAGATATTTTATTATTGTGCTGCAGGAGATTAAATCATTATCAAATGAGCTCATTAAGTTTTCATTCGTTAAAAAAAATTGTGATCCTTTTATTCACAAAAATGTACAATTTTTTCCATATTTTAAAAATGCAATCGAAGCAATTGATATAACTCATGTCCCCGCAGTGGTCAAGAGTGAGGCACAAAACAGATGTCGTAACAGAAAACGATTTACATCACAAAATGTGATGATTGCAGATTCTTTTGATCGATAATTTTCATATATTAGTGATGGTTAGTAAATGTCAATCGCTGATATAAGAGTACTGCATTGGGCAATAGAAGAATGTGACCTTAAAATACGCAAAAAAAAATTATTTGATTGACTTGAGCTATGCAAATATTGATATGTTCTTAGCACCCTTCAAAGGATATCGTTATCATCTAAGGGTTGTTGATTTGTTGAAAATGAAGTACAATATAAACGAGATGCAGAGTATTGTTGTTATAATGTATTTGAAATACTTTATGGTTATTTGGTTCACTGTAAAAAAATAAAGGATGTATATTTTTTTGTTGGTTGAAGTAGATTGAAAATAATGTAATAATTTATATGACAAGAGGAAGACAACGGGCGCGAGGGACGAAAGCCAGCAACAGGGGCCAGCAGAGAAGGTGTGGTTGTAGGTGGTGGCGGCGGTAACAAGCGGCGGAGGGCGACAGGGGTCGACGGGCAGCCAGCAAGCTGCACCCGACAACGGGCGATGAGGGGTAGCAACGGGCGATAGTTTATCAATAGCATTTTACAATGTAATTCAAATTCAGTCAAATCGACCGAAGTTTAAATTCAGGCAAAATAAAATAAGGAGTGAACTTTAAATTAATAAAAACTTAAATTGTACTTGTACTTCCTCATACCACACACATAATTTCCTCAAATCCCTGTGAAAGAATTACAGTACACCACAAATACTTCCAACTAAACAGCTCCTAAGTGATTACCGTGCAAATACAACTCATACATACTCAGCGAAACAAGAGTTATATAATCATCGTCATGCACACCTTCATAATATTGTGGAAATAATGTTTGATATTTATAAAGAAATATTTAAAGCTCTTAGCCTCATGTGAAAGTTTTTAGTTAAAGTACAAACGAATATAGTAATGACTTGTGCAATTTTGTTGGATATTATCATGAAAATAATTTATATTTTAATGTCTCAAACCGAGATGCAGCATGATAGTCAGGTATGTGAGATTTATGTTAACGACGAAGATCCAAACGTACATGCCACAATTGGTGAGAGATTTAGAGGAGATATCGTACAAGATGTGATCGAAACCAATTTATGAGAAGACGTGTAAGATCTTGTATTTTTATTTTGATTATCATCCATTTAAAAGATTGCATTTTTTTTCAAAAAATTATGTATCCTTCCAAGCAACGAATCAAAGACATCGATCAAATTGACGAGATGGTCTCATATCAAACATAAAAAGAATTATTATCAAGTTTTGCATTATCAGTTTATTTCTACCTTAAGATCTGATATTTGTTGTTGTTCGCATTTATTATTTCAATTTATATTTTCATCAATGTTATATATGGATATGATGTGTTGAATGTGATTTATATAAATAAATAAGGTATTATAATTGTTATTGTGATGATTTTAATTACTAAACTTTTGTATTATAAACATTTTAACATAAATTCATGATTATTTATATACTCATTTTCATCAAAATGAAATATTTTTTGTTTAGATATCTCAACTAAACTTTAGCCAAAGTACATTTTGAAACTGTTGGAATTTATTTTGGCAAAAATTCAATAAATAAAAAAATATATATAACTAAAATTTATATTACAATAATCTTAATATAATTCTAAAAATCAATATTCATTTTAGTTAAAAACTATACCATCAAAGCATCCAATGCAAAATCACAAACTAATTATCTAGGACCAAACAAATTATCGATATAAAATTGTTTTGCATTCAATCGTCTATATTTCATGTGCAGGAACTCAAATGTCAAAATCAATCATTCTTTCCCAAATAAAGCAAACAGAAAATAAAAAAAACCAGGTACATTTACATACATACCACCCAATTCTTATGTCTTTACATACCTATCACCTAAACTTTACTTTACATTTTTACCACCCAAATCTTTCGTATCATTTCAAAAATATCACCATTTCAATTTTTAAAAAGTTAAATACACCTTTTCATACATAGGGTAAGGTGGCATGCATCTAAAACTCAAAGTTTTGATGGTAGATATGAAATTACAGAAGAATTGAGTGGTATATATGTAAACCTTTCAAAAATCAAAGCATTCATTCCGTACGAGGAGGAAACGTCAAAGTAGGTGAGAGCCTCGATGGATGGAATAGGCTTGAAAATTCAGCCAAAATGCATGCAAAAGGTTTAGTCCCACATCGGGAAAGCAAAATTAGTATTTGCAGTTTAAATCCAAAGCAATTCACCGTAGTTAGCAGCTTGAATAGCTTATAGACGCGTTGCTTAGATAAAAATTTCAATCTTCTAGCAAAAAAATTTTTAGAAGTTAAATATACTTTCCTATGCTCCATTGGATTATTTCGATTAACCATATATATATATATTTCTTGAGCTGAGTGGGGGCATGGCCCCATTATGCCTCCTCCGACTATGCTTCTAGCAATCTTAAATCAACCAAAGCTAACTAGGAGAATGCCTTTCATACTAGTTAGATTGCTGATTAAAAACTAGTAATTAGATTCCCACCTATCTTAATCGCAAGCAAGGAGATGTCACATATTATTATTTAGCATGTTTTTGATACAAGCAACAACATCATTTGGTGACTCCATTCATCATGAAAAAGATAAAGGAACTCTATTTTCATACATTATCTATACAAATTCCACAGTATCCAGCAACTCCAAGAATACTAATCTTATTTTCTTACAAAAGTATGATGTCTGTTGCCCAAACTTTGTCAAATTGATATCTCATTTTTTGATAATTTAAGTAGAGGGGCCAACCTAAGTGCCAGAGGTCCCTTATTTCAGTTCTCCCTCCAACTTGCCACTGTGGTCCTATGGAGCTCTTTCGACTTATTAAATTACTTGTAACTGAAACGCCTCCAAAATACCTTTTGTGTCAGTCGAGCTTATCAGTATTGGTGATTCACAATTTGGAGACAATAATCTTGTCAGATAAGCAATGTGATATCGGAGTGGTCAGATAAGCAATGTGATATCGGAGTTAACCAAACCACAAAGCAAGATATAATTTTACTATTGACTTAAAACAACGTTACAATGAAGACTCAAAATAACGAAAGACAACACACAAAACAAAAGATTACAACTAATGACTCAATAAAAAAGATACAACACGCTTGACGAGGAGTGAGTCCGACGAGGGGAGGCTGGATTAGCGGCTACGATGAAGGCCGAAAAGGTAGGGACTGATGTGGAAGAAGTAGGATAGCCGATTAGCGATAGTAACGACATCAAACCGCAGCTGGAGAGAAGCAGGAACGTCATTGGAGGTTAAATCGGCGGCTGCCGTGAAGGCCAGAGAGGTGGAGGCTGCTGTGGAAGAAGTAGGACGGCAGTTGGAAAGGTTCGCCAACACTTCTAGAGAGTAGATAGCGAGTGGGAAAGCACTAGCAATGATGGGAAATGTCAGAACAACAAGGTAGCTACTATAAGGGTGTTGGCGGGCTGCTAGAAAGGGCCTGAAAGGGTAGGACAACAAGTTGAGGGGTTGCGGTGGTTGGACGGGAGCAGGAAGGTGGTTGGCAGCAGTGGAAGAGGGGGCTGGAGTGGTTAGATTCTGAAATGGCAGCAGCGAAACGGAAGTACGGTAAGATAAATGTCTCGTAGTGGTTGAACTACAGTCGAGCACCACTCAGAACCTTGGAGACGATCACCACCTCGGACGAGGGACAATCAGAACACTATCTCAATGTTGGATACAGCCCTTGAGGTAAAAATATCAAGGCTAAAACCTGAATTCATATATCAAAAATAAGACCCCTAACTCTAAGCACATCATCCTCTATTTATAATGAAGCTAAGTTTTTATTTTAGGCAATACTTAAAATAAAAAAGAGAATGAAATCAGATTTCAGATTTTAAGAATGACTTTTTAAAATAAGAAATAAGAATAAAATCAGATTAAAGATTTTAGGAAAGATTTTTAAAGTAAAAAGAAAGTAAAATCAGATTTCAGAATTTAGATAAGAGGAATAAAAATATTTAAAAATTCTGATTTGGAAAAACTTATATTAGGAAGGTGATAAGAAGGAAAGAGGAAAAGGGGAGAGAAAAGAAAGGGAGGAGTGGCAGTCTCCCTCCCTTTCAGGACCGATCAGCCCTCCATAGCCCCCACATCAGTCTCTCAGGATTAGGGGAGCCTTGACATTATAAGTCGAAGCTTTCGTGTCGTTGTCAGCACCATTGGATCCCACTGACAGCCATAAATAGCCCATTGTTGGTGAATTGTGTCTTCTAATGTCATTAGCTTTCCCTTATGAGGTTGTCCTTGTTCTTGTAGGCAAGAATAGAAAGCCATTTTAAGACTCTGCCCAGATCTCATTCTTTTCACGAATATGATCTGAACTTGTCCTAAAGCTTTCTTCACCCCAAACAGAACAAAGTCTAGCATCCATCAAGTTGCCAAAGAATTTCCATCTAGTTGGCACCTCAAAAAAGTTCAGATTTAGATTATTACTAAAATATCAAGCACTGCAAAGGTTGACATGATCCTGGCAACACCCTTCAGCCCTGAAGAAAAGGAATGGATTGAATAGCGTTAGCAGCGATGATGGCAAAAGAATCAAACAGAGTCACAAAGAACCTTTTACCAAGTATCATGCAACGATTAGCATCACTATAAGCAGCTGCACCAAACTCCTTGCGGGTCTGATTTGCTCAATCCATCAGTGCAATTAATTCCTTGGCATAAATCAAGTTAGGGTCTGGATGGCCCCCACCGAAGTCTTCCTTAGGTGGCAATTTTAACAGGGTGCTTTCTTTTGCACCAAGTTCTTCAACAAAAATGTGTTTGGCATAAGCTCCAACAACAGCACGATGTGCATCAAAACCGAAACTGAAATTTGAAAAAGCTATAAGCTTTTGGATTGATGAAAAATAAAAAATTGACCTCCCGATCAATCCGTTCTAATTTGGCATAATCTCAGTCGGAGGTAAACTACCACTTAGGTTCTCCCGAGCAAAATTCTTAACAAGTAAATATCTCATATGCTTCTCATCTATAACAAGTTGAGTCTCAATGAGGTTGAAGATTTGCAAGAGTTTAGTTGATGTGTGATTCTTATTATCTTTCCTTAGCCAATTGAAGTTTTGAAAAACTGATATCTTCTTGTGTGTTCCAATAATAAAAGTTTCACACTGTTCTTTCGTCTCTTCATATGAAACACTAGGGGTGAGGGTTGGAAGTGTAGCAACTTGTGATTCTATCAATTAGTCATTATTAAGACCATCCACATAAATTTTAAATTCTGACATCTTCTAGTCAGCGTGATTTTTATATGTTTCAACAAAATGTTATTCATCTTCTAGGAGAGCGGGAACCACAATCACATCAATAACATGAAGGATAGGCATTGGATATATCCCGAGCAAGGGGGGTCCAACTGGGAAGACGACATAGGATGAAAATTCTCATTCGAAGAGCTCTTCAGAGTCTGTGGTGTCTTTACTCAACTTTTCGATGATGCCCTGCTCGGTGAAGTAGATCACTCCCCTGGTTGTGCATTATGCTTCAACATGTCTAAATCCGTGGCACTTGCAACATCTTATGGATGAGACAGACTTGCAGATTGGTTTTTTTGGATAATAGCAAGGGAGGTCTCTTGGTAATACAATCACTATACTTCGGAAGCTAAAGTGTGTCCTTTTGGCGGCAGTAAGTTGGTATGAATTAGCACTATGTTTCTCGCTTTATCTTCTTCATATTTTCTCGTTATTCTCTTCAACCTTCCAGATTACGATCAAAGGTATTCTCTCACTGAGTTTCTTTTTCAATATCCATAAGCCTCCGCTGAAAACGGCAGAGCTCGCACCGTATCTCATTCCGGATAGGTTCGGAAACAGATCTCCTTGGTGGTAGAGTTAGGAATTGGGATCTGTGGAAGGAAAGAAGAAACAAAGAAAGAAAATAGTACAAAAAAAGAAAAAAAAAAGTTATTGTGGTGGATTGGGTAGTGGCAGATGCTAGAAACCCTAAGATATGACTGGGGCTAGGCTAGCTTTGATGCCAAATAATATTGGAATTAACCCAAACCACGACGGAAGACATAATTGTACTACTGAATTAAAACAAAGTTACAAAGACTCGAAATAATAAAAGACAAACACAAAAAATAAGCACAAAACAAAGGATTAAAACTAATGGCTTAACAAAGAAGACACAGCACGCTTGATGAGAAGTGAGTCTGACGGTTGACGGCTGGATTGGCGGCTGCGGTGAAGGCCAAAAAGATGAGGGTTGTTGTGGAAGAAATAGGACAACGGTTGGCGATAGTAAAGACAAAGAACTGCAGATGGAAAGAAGCAGGAACGTCATTGGAGGCTAGATCGGCGGCTGCGGTGAAGGCTGAAGAGGTGGGTGTTGCTATGGAAGAAGTACGACAGCAGTTGCGAAGGTTGGCCAGCGGTGGATAGCAAGTGTGGAAGCACAGGAAGTTATGAGAATGGTCGGGACAGCAAGGTAGTTGTGGTAGGGGTGTCAGCGAGTTGTCGGGAAGGGCCTGAAAGGGTTGGACAGCAAGGTGGAGGGGTTGCGGTGGCTGGACAAGAGCAAGAAGGTGGTTGGCAGCAGTGGAAGACGGGGTTGTAGCGGCTGGATTCTCAAATAGAAGCAAAGAAACAGAAGTATCATTAGATAAATACCTCGTCAGTGTCGAGCTACAGTCGGAGCACCACTCAGAGCCTTAGAGATGATCACCACCTCAAACGAGAGACAACTGAAACACTACCTCAACATTGGATACAGCCCTCGAAAGAAAAATACGAAGGCTAAAGCCTGATATCAGATATAAAAAACATGACTCTAACTCTAACCACATCATCCTCTATTTATAATGAGGTTACGACTTTATTTTAGGCAATACTTAAAATAAAAAAAAGAACAAAATCAAATTTCAGATTTTAGGAACATCTTTCAAAATAACAATGGAGAATAAAATCATATTTTAGATTTTAGGAAAGGTTTTGAAAATAAGAAGGAAGAATAAAATTAGATCAAAGAATTTAAGTAAGAGGAATAAAAATATTCAGAAATTCTGATTTGGAAAGACTTATATTAAGAAGGTGCTAAGAAGAAAAGAGCGGAAGGGAAGAGAAGGGAAAGGGAGGAGCGTCAGTCCCCCTCCATTTGAGGACTGGTTGGTCCACCATAGGCCCCGCGTCACAATGTATCAAAAGTCCACAACGCAACATTTAAGATTGTTGTCAAACCACTTATTGGGTCACCTATTGACTATTTTATAACATTTTACCATGACCTTTCCTGAGATTAGCACATAAAGCTAAGATTGATGTTATGTTGTAAGGGTTATAATGGATCATGAACCAAGAATAAATTTTGCAGTTTTATAGACAGATAGAAGTTCTCTAGTACCTGTGCTAACTATTAGAGCTGTTAAACTTATGCTTAAAACAAATTTACTGCATTCTGCCTCTTAATATCTAAGACATCACAGCACAAACTCATCAACAAACTAAACAAACTCTTCAGAAACAACCATAATTTTAAAGAAGGCAAAACTGCATCATTCTTCATGAGGAAAAATATAATTTAAGGATTTAGTGATCACCCAGAAAATAGCATACATTCCCAAATTTTTGCTTAACCTATTGCAATTAATAGGATTTCAATTACAATCAAGCTATTATATCTCACGGTTTGTAAGGGAAAAAATCAAGCAGCATCTTTGATATTAAGTTAAAAACTATAGTCAAAAGTTAACCATACGAAGAATAAGTACGAACTTTCAACTAGTAATTTAATCCATTACTCGTGCTCATAAATCGATTATTTTTCTTATTTTCTAGTACAATAATAGAAATAAAAGAAAAAAACAAACTGCCATTTGTAATCCTCACAAACACTTTGCAAGCAAACCAAATTGGGCAAGCAGGAGGAGACAGGTGCGGTCAATCATAGATACAGAAACAATCACATGGAACAAACCAAGCAAATAAAATCAGCAAGCTAGTAATATGACAGACGAATCTACTGGAAGGCAGACAAAAGACGCACTGAAAACAAACGCCTACCGAAATTCAACGATTTCTTCACAATAACATCGGGTTAACACGCAGGAATGCTAAATGGAATCGCAAGCTTCAAACAAAATAATAGATTTCACTACAATATCAAAAAAAGAAAAAGAAAATCAATTGAAATACAGAGTCAGAATTAGACAGAAAAAAAAAATCAAGAATCAAGATCAAGGCGCCAAAATCGTTCGAGAAAACCAAAAAAAAAAAAACCTAAAATCAATCTGAAGATACAATAGCCCTATAACACGACAGATGATCCTAAGAAATTCGAATCATGCAACCTATCAGAATTCCTCATCATCAACGCACCTGCCATTAGACAACGCCTCGTTGAATCCCTGCGCCGTCCAGATGAACTCATTCTCCGGCGGCACCGTGAAATCCTCGATCAGTGGGCATTCAAGGAGCCAATTAGGGTTTCCCGGCGAAGCCATCTGTATTCCTCCTCGAGTCGCCGGAGATCAAATCTTCAGCTTGCGGCCGCCGCGTAATCTCAAGTTAATCTGCGGAGGGGAGAAGATGGAATGTGACAGCATCAGCGTCCCGTTTGTGCGCTACTAAAATGACAGGTCGCGTATAAATTGCTCCAAACAGCAAACATAGTTATCATCCAATTAAAAATTAAGTAGTGTTAGTTATGTCGTAATTTATATACGTGTTTCCTTTTCATTGGTTCTCGCACAATTCTAATTGCTATTTATGATAAAAATGTGAATCTTATGCTAAAGGGGAACAAAGCAACATTTAAATATATTGTAGCAAAATATGAACCACCTACTTATTTTCTATTTTATCATAATGTCATCACAAGCACATTCTTTGGAATCTTTGCACATTGGCATATGTATTTATTGAGCCAAGCTTGCTTAATTTTACTTTATTCTTTATGTGCATGAATAATGGAGTAGCTTCAAGCATATATAAAATAATTTATTTTAATTTTAGTAAATATTTAAAATTATTTTAATTTTGAATAATGTTGAAAATATTATTCTAATCAAATATGAATTTTAACATAAATTTTCAGATATTAAATACTGAAATAATTTAATCCAAGATTTTTAAGAAATTGTTTATGAGATCATCCACACATTATTTACTAAGTTTATAATCAAGGTATTATGATATGATGTGGCAAATCAATAGTACCAGAGTATCTAAATTGAGTCTAAATAGATCTATATTAAGTAGGCACAAACATACTTCCACATTTATTGAGATTGTTTAGTTATAGGACTTCTAAATTTTGTATGTTTTATATCCAAATTAAGTGTTTTGATGAGATGGAGTTTATTTTTTCACTAATTTAGAGTGTATAAACGTGCTAAACTGTTCAAACATACCTGATCAACAAAGATCTATTCGCAATTCTTATAGAAGTCGCAGAAAAATTTATAAATAGGCCACGTACATGCATATATTAGGACATTTTTTGGGTATACAAAAAAAACTTCACAAACATGGATAATTTAAAAGCTCCTAACATCACTTGAAACACCAACTTGTTCTCTTTAGGATTTATTTCTATCCAGACTTCTATGCATTTCTTGTTCATCTAGTCATGCAAATACTATAAGACAATAAATGTGTTGATCATCTTCTAGCCCCTGATTTTTGGAACTAGCATCCATCATTACCATCACCTAATATTGATGATCAATATAATTCATCCTTTGATAATCATCATCACCGACCATCAACTTTTTCTAACATTGTTTACTAACTTATGATGCATGTCATCACTTTCTACCATCAGCTCTATTATTAACCAATATTAGTGTCCATCATCATCCAAACATCTACTTACACATTTCACTGTGTTCCAACACTCACCACCACCACGATCAAACTCCCTGTAATTTAAGCCTCATAATCCCTCATCTCATGGTAACAAGGAAGTGTTGTTCATTATAATGTTTACCTTATGGATTGAAGATATTTTAATAGGGCTAAATCCCATAGTTTTTTTTCTTTTTAGATTTTTCAAGAAAAAATAAGAATAAAAGAAACTAATGTTTCACTTCTGTTGCTCTTGGTTTAAATGTTTATCTGTATATTCTTCTTGAAATATTTAAACATTAAGCTTTATTTTTTACCACTGTGAGTATTTTAGCACATAATAATATTGAAAGTCATATTCTATCTTTTGTTTTAAAATTGTTCATTAATGACATAGTTCATGGCAAACAAGCATAACACTTACAATAATAGAAAAGCTAACTTGCCAATAAAAGAAGCCTTTCCAACATTAAGTTCAAGCTTTTCGATTCTCAACTCCCAGTTGAAGGAATTTTATTAATGAAAGCATGCTAGCACATAATCTAGAAGTTCGTAACGAAGGAATCATAGATTAAGATTCTCCATCTTCTACTCAAAACTCACTAACTAAGACCCTTATATCTAAATATTATTGGATTCTACCTTCTTTTATCATGGATTGAAGATCTTCAACTTATTGACATAAAAGCAATTATATTTTACTATCAAGTTGATCAAAAGGCTAATTGACTTTATCTATGGAAAAGAGAACTTTGAACTGCAATATTGTGTACGCAAGTGTACATGTTGTTCTAATGATTAAGTGATAAAGTACAAAATAATTCCAACTAGGATCGAGATCGATTTAAATTAAGTGGTAATTTTCCTAAAATCAAAATTTTATCTAGTTGAAAGAATCATGATTTTAAGTTTCGTTTTCAAATGATATGGTATTCTAAATTCTTTAGTACATAAATCTATGTAAATGCGTGCTAGATTTTCCAACAAATTGTTGTCAATCGAGAACAATATTATTTCATAATCTCCACCAATACTTAAAAATATTGAGTCCTCAAATTACAAATTAGGGATATTTTTATCCTATAACATATAAAAGATTCAGTGATCACTATTCCTCACTGAGATTGAAATTTTTTTTAAAAAAATTGTTTTATATTTTTAGAAATTTGGATGTTAACCCTACTATTTCATTAGTTTTTCTTCAAAACTATTATATCAAAGTTGATTTTAAAACACACTCGGCCATTATATCTTTAAATTAGAATTAAAGTTAACAAAATAATAAATTCTTCATTATTAGTTCCAAAGCAAAAGTACAATGTACATAAAAATTTAAGATAGTCATGTTTAGATAATGTTTACTTAGTTGTTACACATGTTCAGTAAAAATAAATACAAAAACATCAAATAAATACAAGGCTACGCTAAGTTAGAAGAATAGAATCTAATTTAAACCTAGAAGATTAAATGCGCACTTGATCCCCTCTTCTTGCATAGCCGCACACGCTTCCTCTCACTCTCGCTTACAATCCTTACTCACACAATTAACACTAAGTCCACTACTAATGTACATCCACACACACACTAAATAATCCATAGTGTCTAAACAACTCCAAAACCATTATGATCTGCTACATTACTCATATTGACCCACTCTGTAATTATGTGAAAACTCCTCTGTAAGTTGATTGCATTATGGTGTCATGAACTAACGTTGCAACACTACTAGTGTTGTGTTGCACACACAATAATTGCATTGTTTATTAGATTGGAACTCCCCTATGCCCTACCTTGGTTTTTAGCTTCAAATTTTTCATGTTTTGCTTTCGTCAAACTCTAATGAAAGCCCTCTATACTAGGCCATATTGTTAAGATGCCAGGATCTCAGATTTTCATTCATTATAAAATCCTCATAAACTTTGGTGTTGTAAAGCCAATAAAGTGGTGTTGAATCTTCGGTTTTGTGGTGCTCAAAACTAATAGCATCAAGCAAAAAAACTCAAGAATTTGCCTTGAAACTAGTGACTTCAAGCGTTGTGCATCTAGTGTTACAACGCTGCATGTGCTTTTGCTCATTTTTTAATTTATTATCGGTTAGTTTCTTATAATAAAATACAAAAACAAACATTATAAAAGTACAAAATAACACTTATTTTTTTATGCAATTTAACCCCTTAATAAATTCACCCAAACTTTGTATATTACTTGGACTCAAGTAATTATAACTATGGATTTATTTTCTCGAGTTTTTTTATAATAATTTTTTTTAAGAATTAAATTTCATTGAAAAATTATTTTCATAAAAATTAAAATTTTTATTTAAAATTATAATTACATAGTACTAAAGTAATTCAACTATTGGGTAAACTTTTATCTTTATTAAAATTCCTATGAAGTGTTCTAATAAGTAATAATTGATCTCTAATATTTATAATTAATTAAATATTATAAAATTTTGTGATATAATCTTTTAAAATGAGCATATAATAGATTTTCTTTCCTAAATATTATAGAAGAAATTAAAATATGATAAACTCCAATTGTTCAATTTTAATATTATAAAAGACTAAAATGTTCAATTGTTCTTTTTGCCTTCATCTTCATTCTATGCATCTATTAGTTGCTTGGCCTCGCATAATGCACAAAAAGAGGTGTAGGTGGGAATCAGTTCTAAACAAGATTGACACTCAGTTGGCAATGCTGAGACATGCTCATCAATGTTGAATTAAACTTAGCTATATGGGTGCACTATCCTTGGTGCTAATCCTTGTAAAGGTCAAATTATTGACCAATATTATGTTGTCATCTCTGGAGGCCTATAACCTCCTCTCCCAAAATATTCACCTGATTAACCATGGAAGTAGAGCAAAACCCTTGAATGAAAAAACTTTGTTCTACTCAATGTTGAAGTAGGAATCTAAGTGCCCGACATTAGCACACAATCTGTCCATGATTGAGGGATGACCTAAACCAACAATGATGCCCCACTTAAAAATATTTTGAAGAAATCTACTTATGAATTTCATAATGTCAATAGTCATCCCTTTTGTCTCAAGCCCATTCGGTAGAAAGGAGGGAGGAATTCAAATTTCAAAAAGTTAGTTATGGTAGTTAGGGTGAAAGACAAAAAAATTACTCATTTTGATAAAAATGAAGCAAAGAATCCAATGGTTCAATTTGTTTTGAAACTAGAGGTCTCTAGCACAATATCTGTCAAGTTGAAATGACTAAGCGATTACAATGTGATTATGACAAAAAAGTTTAACTTGGGCTCATTCAGAAGAGAATAATGCAAGAAATTCAACTATGAAATTGGTTTTGGTTAAAGTGGGCCCCATCTAAAGATATTTTAGGTCAAAGTTTGGGCCCCACCAATGAGAGAAAATTAGGGGATTTGAGTTAGCTTCTGGTTGATTTTAATTGATAAAAATAAATATTTCCAGCTCATATTAATTTTATTTAAGTTTTAATTTTGATTTCATTTCATTTTAAGTGACTTATTGCAACTTTTCTTTTATTAGTGAAATTATAATCCAAATTATTGTTGGCTTGAAGAGCCCCAAATGGAGTCGGATTTAGGCACTAAGGAGTTCATTTGAAAGACTTCAACGATACAGATGCTGGGACGAAATTCGTTTTGAAAAATAATGATTCATTAAGGATTTTTTGTGTGGAGTCATTTTTCATGCCTTTAAAACAAAATTTTAGATAAAAGTGATGCCTTGTGATCCCCAAATTGGTTTGTATGCTCTTAAAATGTGAATGTGAACACTGGGCAATTTACATAATGTAATTCCGATCACCGGGTTAGCCTGCGGAAAGAACCAAAATTTTAGTGTCTGAAGCACTATTCATGCATTAAAATTTGAGCTGAAATGTTTTACGTAAAAATTGTATCCTACGATTGTCGAACTTGTTTACATGATCTTTTTAAATGTGACAATAAATACTTCGCAATTTTCATAATAAATTTCAAGACCTACAATACTATGAAGAGATAAAACAATAATTTTGAAGTATTCATCGATTAAAGCTTAATTTTAGCTTAAATTTAAGATTTGATAGAACTCGACTTGATTTTGTTTTATTTTGGTTTGATTGACTTTATTATTTGTTTAGTTAGATTTTAATCTTATTAAATTAGGTTTAGCTCAAGACACAACCTAGGCGAAGTTCAATTTGATAAAGATCTGAGAAGTAAGTTGACCAAAAAATGTGACAAGCATATATATTCTTGATCATAGCAACGTTGTGTAGGATCATGTTGGTGACAAAAGCGATGATCATGTTAAGAAAACAGTGTAGGGTACATATACAAGAGAGTTAGTACAACAAAGGAGAGATTAACTAAGCTTGGGAAGAAGGGAGACTAAAGGGAGGTCATCAAGGTGGAGGATGCTAAGCTGGAATGAAATAAAAGGAGGCTGCAACTTGTCTTCCCTTTCAGCATCAATCTCAAAATTGCACACAATGATCAAATCAAAATATATAGAAACAATCCTTATCAAAAACCCCTCCCCAAAGCCCAAATTGATGGGAGCATCAATAATTTAAAACTCCTCTTTTTTAATAAACTGTAACTTCAAACCTGATTGTAAAGTGGAAATCTAACTGCTTGAATCTAATGCAAGAGACAAACTCCAAATGACTTCATAAACTTTCTCTATAAGATGGTGTGAGCAATCCCCATTAATAAACTCATGAACAACTCCATTTATCTCCACCACACTCCTTCCAATCTCTTTATTCATCCCTTTCTCACCCATCAGCCTTCTTATCCTCCACACATCATCCCACATACCTTTATCTGCATATATATTAGACATCAGCACATAAACACCGCAATCATCTGCTCCAAGACTGGCAAGCTGCTTAACCGAAAGCTCAGCCAACTCGACACATCGATGAGTTCGACAAGCTGCAAGAAGTGATCCCCACAAGGTTGAAGTGGGTCTCATGGGCATGGCTTTTATAAAACCCCAAACTTCTTCTAACCGCCCCGCACGTCCAAGGAGATCAACCAAGCAACCGTAATGTTCCACCTTGGGCTCGGTCCTGAAATCATTCTTCATTCTGCCAAATATCCTCAATGCTTCACTGATCAATCCTCCATGAGAGCAGGCTGTCAGGACACCAAGGAAAGTCAAGTCATCCATGAATGCTCCTTCTCTTTCCATTCTATGATAAACCTCAACAGCCTCAATTTCATGACCGTTAGTCCCAAGTCCTACTATCATCACATTCCAAGTCACAACACTCCTATTATTCATCTTCTCGAAAAGCCTTCTTGCCACCTCCAGACTCCCACATTTCATGTACATATCAATCAGAGCTGTAACGACGACCACGTCGAGCAAAATTTTGTTCTTTTTCAGATAGGAATGCAGCCAGCAGCCCAGATCGAGCGCACCCAGTTGAGCGCAGGATGTGATTGCAGCGATCGCCGCAACTCTATCAGGCCTAGTACCGTGCCGGAGCATTTGCTGGAATAGGCTTAGGGCTTCCTTTGGATCATCATGCTGAACAAGGCCATCAATTAGGATGCTCCATGAAATCACATTCCTTGTTGGCATCTCATTGAAGAGTTGCCGAGCCATGCTCATGTTTCCTGCACCAGCATAGCAGCTGATCATTGAATTCCAAATGACTATATCCCTCACAGGCAATTCGTCAAACAACTTCCGGGCACCCTCAACATCCCCAATCCTCTTGCCATATCCGTCAATCAAAATAGCCCATGAGAAACTGTCTCTCTCAGGCATTTCATCAAACAGCTGCTGTGCTTCAACTATTTGGCCACACCCTACATACCCAGCCATCATTGAGTTCCAACAAACCAAATCCCTAGCTTCAAATCCATCAAAAACTTTTCGAGCATGGGAAAGCTCTCCGTTCCTGCAATAGAGAGTAATCAAACAGTTCCTCACAAATAAATCCGCCTCAATTCCTCTCTTCAGCAAATCTCCATGAATGGCCACACCTTCCTCATTCCCAGGCATCGAACTGCATGCGCTGAGAATGAAAGGGTAAGTATACTCATCAATACCGACGCCATTACGCCGCATTTGGATAAACAAACGGAAGGATTTGGAAGGGTTTGAGCATTGTGCGTGAATCTTAATGATGGTGTTCCATAGGAAGGAGTTGGGGCTTCGGATTTTTAAGAAGATGAGATCTGCATAGGATGCTGTGAATTTTGACGATGAAGGGTTAGGGAGTTGGGACAAAGCAAAAAGAAGACGACTTGACACGAACGGCTCCGGGAGAAGAGAGTTAGTGATGGATTGGGCATGGATTTGGAGGATTTGGGAGAGCTTCCGAGGTTTTTTGAGTAAGGGAAGGAGTTGATTTACGAGGGCGAGATTAGTGAAGGAAGAGTTCGCCATGGCCGACCAATAGGTGACGCCATTCTCTTCCCTGTGTTCTTCTCGGCAAAGCTTCGTTGAAAAATCATGAGCTCTCTGATGTCCCTTCTCTGTTTTTGAAGTAAGATTTTACATCCAGACAACTCTGGTTTTATTGGTCGCCCGCCCAATCGATTTTCGAACTCTGGTTTTATTGGTTCTTCGTTGGTTGGTCAACCAATCTCCAGCTATGAGCCTATGAGTATTTTTATTTATGCTCATTGAGCCACAACAGTTGACATGTTGTCCGATGATTTTTTTATTTGAAAATATGTTTTAATTTAATATATATAACTTTTATTTTTGAAGATAGTATTTTTAATTTTGAAAAAGGAGACCCGATAGATCTCATATATCTAGTTTAGATAATTGACTACAGCATCTCGAAAGATGAACGTATCACTTGACAGTGGACTCAACTACTTTAATTAAGTAATTTATGACTCTTATTTGATATGCGGAATTTATGACTGACAGTTCTCCTATCTAGCATTACAGAGTTTAGATTATATGAGTTACTAATTCTTTTATAAAGACAAGCCCATAAAGTTAATTACATCCTAGACAACCGAAGTCACTTAAGAAAACTCTCGATTAAGATCAGAGATTTCATTTTCAAGAATCAAGGTTAAGTTCTCATGATTTATCATAGGAAAATCAAGTGAGAATGACTCAAATAGAAACACCAAACATGCAAAAGGTCAGTGATATCATAGATTCGAAGGAGAACCTCGATGACTTCCCAAAATATCCTACTATTTGACTTTATAATTTTGAAATCATGTCTATATGATGTTTAACTACTGCAATTTATTAAAATTTAGGATTTACATTTGTGCGGCATAAAATCATGCAAACAACTTAGAAAAATAGGAAGATTTACGTCGTACCGAACGAACAACATCGAAATCCTAAAAAGAGTTAGGACTTATACTGCACAACATGATTGTGCAAAAAACCAAAAGATAGTGTGCGGATTTACATCAAACTAGACGAACAACCTCAAAATCTTAAGGTTTTTGTAATGTAAGACTAAAGAAATTTTTGTTGAAGTTCTTCCTTTGCTTCATATTTGTCTTGACCGTCATCTGATGTTGTCCTCCGTCCGTTTGCGTCCTCATTTTGCTTCATAAAGGGCTTGCTTTGGGCCCTTCGTTGTGATGTTATTGGGTCCTAGAAAGTGCATTGGAATTGAAAAATATTCACTATTGTTGGGTCGCTGAGTTTTGATATAGGGCCTCCTAAACAAGTGGCATACTGTCCTCCACCCTAGGGGTCTTTTATAAGTATAGTAAATTATACATAAATAGAATATATATAACATAATACAGTAAGGAAAGTACAATAAAAGAGAAAATAATAGAGCGTACCTATTGCATTTGAAGCCGCTGCCAAAGAGTTAAAGCATGCAAGTATTACGAAGAATTAAACATACACAAAAAAAATATGAGCATATGTGTATATATAAAAATTCAAGCGACGCATATATGAAAGATCGAAGTTGGGTATAAGAATTCAAGTTAGGGGTGGGCTCAGAATCATAACTGAAGCTTTGACAATTTCTCGAGGGACATCTGTAAGCAACCACCAGCAACATGTATATGAGACCCAACATACAATAAAAGACTACCAACAAGACAATCAGGGGAGGGTAACTCTCAGCCCAGTTTATGTGACTAACACATAAACTTGCCAAAAGTAACACTAAAAATTTCTTAATTTGGCGCACATATAAGTAATTTAAGCTTTTCATTTACCTGACAAAGTATAAGTTTTATCAAAAAAGATGTTATATTAATGTTCACACATTTTTGTGAATCAGACAGTTCATGAGTTAGTCGCACCGTTGGGCTAGAGCCATCAACAACCCATGAGAGTAGGGGTAACCTTTTACCAAATTTTTTAGAATAGTAATGTTAATCTTGCACCCTCACAGAGTCATCAGGTTTAGGAGATACAATACTATTCTAATATCTCACATACTTAGATGCTTTTTTCATCATCACTCATACCACCAACATGTCCAACCTATATGCCAGTTGGATGTTCCATATAAATTACCACGCTTCAAATGTATCCAATTAGCAAGGAGAGTTTAGGCATGAAGTTTAAAGCCCAAACCCTTTAGCATTGGATATCATTGCAGATTAAGTTGTAGTGGGATAATTATCACTGATATATTTTAATTTGAAAGGTGCCCGAATCATTACGTGGTGGGTCTTTATGTCTTGAGAATAATTTTCCTCAACAAATTATAATAAGCCCAAATGTCCTATGGAATATCCAAAATCTTGTAAAAAATATTCAGAGGGTAGCTCTGAACAACTTCAAAATCTCCTGGATTATTTCAAGTTCATTTGGTCATGATATATTGTTGAGTTGGTCGACCCATATTGAATTAGGAGTTATATTATTATTCTTTAAATTGTGCTCAGTGTAAGCTTGTTGATGTCTTAATCAGCCCATGAGTAAGACAAATGGTCAATTTTTAATGTTATATTAAGAATTATGTAGGTAAACACCCATGAGGGTGTGCTTATGGTCATTAGAGAATTTTACACTCTTTCCCCTTAATTAGGCTTAGCCTGTAATGTTTTAAAATGTTTCATTATAACTTATATTTTCTTTTATAACTATTCCTTAAATGATATTAAATTAAACTCAATTCTTTACCAAGCTCTTAAGACTTAAGAGTAAACTTGTAATTCTTGGAAAGTGTTGTAAATTATGCTTAATCTTTATTGAAAGGATTGGATTTTGCTTGAATCATCCAAATTCTCATTTCTCTATACATAACAATTCAAACATTTATAATTTTACCCTTTTTGATAAAATATCATGAATGGGTTCTTACCCTAACTACTCTTTATGTTTCAATCACTTCAGTGAGTCAATCATAACTTTTACCCCATTTCCCATTGATCCAACCTAAAATTAGGGTTAGGGTATGATCCCGACTTTCTATATAGATATAAGTAAAATGTGATGTATGTGAATAATTTTCTTAATAGATATTCTTAATGTGCAACGACTGCCAAAAACTTGATCCAAGGCAAATGCTAGGTAAATTTTTCACTTTGAAGCAAATAAGAATGCATTTATAATATTTCAATATGATATACTACACAAATATACGTATCATTATCAAGTAATATAGAACTTTTTTGATTAAATTCTGAATATCAAACCCACGAGAAGGATTAATTTTAGATGAAAAAATACTTAGCAATTTATATTCTTACTCAAACTTAAGATGCTAAATTATGAACGAAAGTTCAATTCTTTTTGTAATTTTTGTTTAGTTTGAAAATAAAGTAAGCAACTAGTTAACTTAACTAAAATACTTACAAGATGAAGGTAATATAAGTAAAATATCTTTTTCCTTATCATGAATTAGTGATAAATATAGAAATTTAGTTATAGAAGTATAATAAATGTGTTGTGTCAAATATGAGCAATAATATTCTTTATCCTTACTAGAAATGTTATAAAAAACATTGATTAATCTATAGTTTGAATAGTCTTGAAGACCGGCTAGGCAGGAAAGATACTAGCTCTCACTCTAGAGTTCCCTCTTCTCCCTCCACCTGGGGGCTAACATCTCGTATCAAAACCTAAAACTATAAATCAAATTAGAGGCTTTACTCTGTCACTCTAAAGTCCTCTAATTCTACACCCTTTAAAATATATTTCTATATTTATTTGCACTCAACCCCATGAACTACATTCTTATTCATTAAATTAATATCTGATTCTAACCATTTGTTGACTGAGACAAAACCATCTGGGATCTTACATGTTCTTACAACATGTATTAACATCTTAATTGGTCAAATTAAGAATTGAATGAAATGCAAAGTCTTGAATCATCACAACTTCTTCCAACATTGAAGCTAATACTTCACACAACTTCCTTTAAACATTTAATCACTTATCATTTTAAAGAAAAAGATAAAGAAAAATACTTAAAATTCATTGAGAAAATACAATCACACAAGCGTTTAAAAGTAAAAATTATGCACACAAACAAAAAATCTAAATTAAAAACCAGGTGTAGTCACAAAGATAAACACTTATCGCAAAATGTCTTGAAGTTCCTTTGAATTTTCTTCCTTCTCTCATAATACAAACTAATATTCAAAATAAAATAAAATAAAATAAAGGTGTCCGGCGGCGGCAGCAGTAATGTGAACTTTTGGTCGGTGGTTGCTGATCCCTTCTCCTGGACAATCTAAGTCTATTCTTATAAAAATACAAGGAGTGTCTTGGTATGTCTTCAAAAAGGTGTTTTCATTCAATGAATCTTCTAGAAGTTGTCTCCTCATAAGCCAATTGAATGAATTGTTGTGTCCAAGGGTTATTTCCCACATTTTTATCAAGGTTTGCTTCAAACATCTCTTCAAAATTCCGCTCAAATTAATATTTCTTCAAATAGCTAAATTTGGCGCTTAAGCGAGGGGTACATGGCGCTTAGGCTCCCCAGTTCATGTTGCACATTTCTTCATTTTTGCTCCAAATTTGACCCTTTTTGACTTTTTTTAGCATTTTCCATCCATTTGATTATATCTACAAGAAAACTAAAAAAATATCTTTCATTAAAGCGCAATATCTCAAAAATAGATATAAAAATGTGTATAAAAACACAATATATTTTAGGTGTATCAAAATCCCCAAACTTAATATGTTACTTGTCCTCAAATGACCTTTCAATCTTTAAAAATCAACATAAGTAGATAATGCATATGAGTTTTTTTAGGAGTTACCAAAAATTAGATTTAGAAATAAAGTAATTCAATTTAAAAAAAAATATTAGTAAATGAGACCAACCTTAAGTTTAGAAATTTTTAGTGTTTTATTTGAGTGGGGCTTTATTTATAGTGTTCTAGGTGCAATTAATGCAGGAATATGAACCATTTTGATTGGACGGTCCAGAGAGCTTCCCTCAATCGGATGGTGTTTGATGGACATTTGAGTGCCTTAACGATATCAGAATTGAACATTCTCGGGCTCGTTGGATTCCTCTTATCGAGACGCTCGATCAAATTATGAACTCGCTAGATTCGACATCTGTTTGACCTTTCAAATGTCTCCGAAAGTCCTCCAAGAATGGTTTAATGATTTGATCCGGGTTTGATCTGACTCAGATTGGACTAGTTTTTATATCATTGGGTTCGTCTCATCGAGTCGGTCAGTTTGACTATAAGTTTGCAGAACTCGGAGCCATGGATGACTTTTAGTTGAAGTTTGAATGTTTTTGTTCAAAATGTTCTCAAAATTCATGTCGGATGATGAAAATTTCTTATTGTCGTATCAATCATAATGTTTAAACCAACACCATCAGCTCCATGATTCAGATTTTATAAATTGGATGGGCAGACCATTATTTTTCAAGTAAGAAAACATTTTCAACCAAAACCTAACATTCTTATCACCTAACAATACAACATCAAATTAAAACCGGGCAAGCAAAATAAAATTTTAAAAAGCAATTACAATCATCATACAGTTTAGAAAAAAGAAAATTATTTTTACTAAAAAGCGCTGATAGCTTTTATGTATAAAGTTCATAACCAAGGACATCAATACATATCTGAGAATGTCAGTGATTTACAATACAACACATTAACCGTTAACTAAAAAATTGATGATTGCTTCACAAAATGCGATCATTGCTTCATTACCTTCTCCATCACCTATGGCTAGTGTTGTTATCATCTTGATTTATAATTTTTTATCTTATTCAATATTCATATGTTTTTTGTAGGTATCTACTTATTTTTATCAACACTTGCAAAATCAATATCAGACTGTGAATAATGACATCGTATATAATTATGAAGAATCATTGTTACAACAACAATTTTAAGCTATTTTTAAAATAAATAGATTGACATGTCTCTTAAAATGGGCGAATTTTTCCCTCAGGACTCCAGACGGTTCTATACATCCGCAGTCCAATTAAATTAGGCCACGTGGAAACGCGGGTCTTGTCTTTCCACGTAATAAAAAAAAATGAAGCCCAACCCGGCCCGATGTCCCCACGCCTTTCCGAGTATCCCGCAATTTAGAATGTCGAGAAATACGTTTCGAAAATACTTTTTAGGAATTCACCTCTGCTAGCGTTTTTGTTGTTCGCTCTGCTAAAGTTCCACATTTCCTTCGTTTGATAGCTTCGAAGTCGTAACATGATAAAGTTAGATGATCCGAAGAATACGCAGAACGAAGAGCCGACAAGAATAGAATGAGAAGAGACAGAGAAGACAGACATTGAACAGCCGACAAAGTTAAAGAAACAGCAGGAGGCGAAGACGTTGAAGGAGAGCATTGAAGGGGAAAACTTGTCCTGGTAATTATCATTGTTTTTTCCTGTTATTTTTTTCGAATTATAAGTTCTTCTTTATCGTTTAGTTATCTTAGGAATTATAGGGTTTAGTGTTGAAGGTTTAGGGAGGTATTTTCAACTTATTTATGGATTATTCATGGTTTATTTTAGAATTTATTCATATGTTATTGTTTGGTTATTCTTGGGTTACTGTGAAGTTTAATATTTATTGGCAGTTATTTGCTCATTCGCGGGTTATTTTTAGTTTATTCGTGGGTTATTTTTAGGTTATTCGTAGGTTATTTTTAGATTATTCGACGTTTTACGCAGTTTATTCGTTGGTTATTTTTAGGTTATTCGTCGGTTATTTTTAGGGTATTCGTCGGTTTTTTGCAATTTATTCACCGGTTATTTTTAGGTTATTCGTGGGTTATTATTAGGTTATTCAAGAATTAATTAAAAGTGTATTCTTATGTTATTCCCACGTTACTTGGAAGTGTATTCTTACGTTATTAACTAATTAATATTGGGTTATTATTGGTTTAGGATATATCCATGCAGTTGTGGTTTATTATTCTGTTATACTTGACTGATTGAAGAGTTATTGTCAGTATTAATAAATGTATCTTATTCATTTAGGTTGATGAACAAACAGTCTATGAATTGCAGATGTCGTCTATCAGCAGTTATAGAAGTTTTGGACAAGGTTCGACCAATTGTCTATCAGGAGACATGGTCAAATCTGGGAAAATTGAAGCTGAATCAGTTTTTTGAACTCCCCCATATCCTCAATATCACATCCTTGGGTTATTATTAGGTTATTCAAGAATTAATTAAAAGTGTATTCTTATGTTATTCCTGCGTTACTTGAAAGTGTATTATTACATTATTAACTAATTAATATTGGGTTATTATTAGTTTAGGATATATCCATGTAGTTGTGGTTTATTTTTCTGTTATCCTTGACTGATTAAAGAGTTATTGTCAGTTTTAAAAAATGTATCTTATTCATGTAAGTTGATGAACAAACAGTCTATGAATTGCAGATGTCGTCTATCAACAGTTATAGAAGTGTTGGATAAGGTTCGACCAATTGTCTCTCAGGAGACATGGTCAAATCTGGGAAAATTGAAGCTGAATCAGTTTTTTGAACTCCCCCCATATCCTCAATATCACATCCTAACTATGCTTATATTGAATTATTGGGATATTGATAGATTGACATTCAGACTAAGGGGGAAAGAGGGGGGGGAGCTCAGTTTTGATTCAGACCAAGTTGTTTTGTTGATTAACATGCCCAACAGAGGACCTACAACAACTTGGGACAAAAAACCTTTAATGGTGTGAATGTCAGGTGGGCAAAGAGTGAACTACTGAAGGAGTTACTCGGAGAGTCATCCACATCACTTAATGAACTTATTATTAAATTTTTGTTATCTAATTTATTCTTTCATTCCAGCAATTTTAGTGTACCCACAGAAGACTCTATTCATTTGCTGAGAATTTAGATAGTTTTTCTTCATTTAATTGGGCCGCAACGGTATGTGACTACCTCATTGAGCAAATCAATGCCTGCGTCATCAAAATAAGGATGCGCCAGTTATTGGGATACCCGAACAGATTTGTTTTTCTTCTAACGATTAGTTTATTATTCAACCCCAGTCAAGAATTATTTTTTTTCATGTTCGGGTACTATAAATTCCTGATTATTTTTGTTTCTGCAAC
Source organism: Phalaenopsis aphrodite (assembly GCA_003013225.1). NCBI lineage: Eukaryota > Viridiplantae > Streptophyta > Magnoliopsida > Asparagales > Orchidaceae > Phalaenopsis > Phalaenopsis aphrodite. The sequence continues at coordinate 100,026 of NEWO01000104.1, read as the reverse complement.
TGTGGTTTTATGAGCGCACAATTGTGATAACCCCGACTGTTCCTGACGTCTGACCTCGCATGTTGACGGGACCAATAAATACATGTTAGAACCCTGCAAGGATCCATTTAGTCTTTCAGAGGATTACTACTGTGCAGGTGAATGATATTAGATTATGTTATAAGTTTAGTGTTATGTTTGATAATTTATATCATTTACTTATTTGTTTTACTGAATGTACTTGTAAGTTTTTGATTCATTTGCCAATTTAAGAGATGACGAGCACAATTTTCTTGCCGCTCGAGTTGACCGGATCTCTTATCCTGCAAAGTCCATTCCAGAACCCGAAACTCACACGAAACCACTGACACCAGATTCTTGCGGTGTTATCCATTTTGTTTTGACTCACAACATCCTGCAATCTACGCATTCACAGAGATATTCAGAGACCAATATGAGTTTTGAAAAGATCTTTCAAATTCTCAGGAAGCAACAAAAATTTTTATTTCAATTCAAAGATTTTGTAAATAACAGATTATATAATATAGAGTATACAATGGTGGAGGTGAAGACCGACATTAAAGAAATAAAGAAAAAATTAAATAAAGTTGACATGAAATCTCTTGTTGGTTCTGAAATTAATTG
>NEWO01000104.1:56549-95161 GCA_003013225.1 Phalaenopsis aphrodite | reverse complement strand
CTTGTTTTGACTGCTGGTGTAATAACTTTCTGAGAGGTTTTAAAGTCTTCATCATTCTCGTCCCTTCTCCAAGATTTCATAATATTTTCAAGACACAAAAAACAATCAGTGAGAGAACGAGTGGGCTTAAATACACCATGACATATATTATTTGTGCACTCACTTCTTTGTGTAAGTTAATATTCACCTTATGAATATTTTTTTATTGAATATTGTTGACCATTTATGTCTTATATGGTACAATGCATCTAGCCACACGTTGTTGTGTAGGTTTCCTCGCTCAATCATTATAGCCCAAGTATCCTCAAACTCTTCTTCGGAATCACACCTATGGTACAATGCATCTAGCCACACGTTGTTGTATAGGTTTCCTCGCTCAATCATTATATCCCATGTATCTTAAAACTCTTCTTTGGAATCACACTTGCTCATGCATTTGTAAAATAGATTGTTAACGCTCTTGCACGTCAAACCACAGTGAACTTTCGATGAAAATTTCTTATAAATATACCATTGACATAATCTGTCTTATGAGTGGAAGGCAATCTTCAATGGCTCTTGTCATCGCTTGATCCTGATATGTAAAAATTGTAATTGGATGCTTATCATATATTATTCGAATGAATGTTTTGAACAACCACTTGAAGGACTATCATCTCAAAAGATAAAAAACCAAATCCGAAGAGGACGTTATACCGATGATGGTTAATCCCTACAAAAGGAGCACAACATAATTTATATTTATTTAAACGATAGCTAGTGTCGAAAATGACATCCCAAAAATGATCATAATCCAGTCTGCAAGACCCATCACTCCAGAAAAAGCTTGTAAGTCTACCCTGCTTACCATTTTGAAAGTCTCATGCAAACATGATATCCTCAATTTGTCGCTCTATGAATAATTGTAAGAAACTTGACATCACCTTGTTCAATTCTACTTCTTCTTTCCCTTTGAATAAAGTTGTGGGCATCTTGCCTAGTACACTCCAAGTTTTCAACCCCCCAACCTCTGTAGCAAGACAATTAAATGTGTCTGCTACTCTAATCCCCGAACATATTATTGATCTCAGCAAATTTGCATTTAACTTGCTAATCTTCCGACTGGAACGTAAAAGATGTTTGTTACCAGATTTCACCAATATGTGGTTATGACTTTCTACAAATTTTTTTATTGTCCAGTTGTCATCAACATCAACAAAATAGCGAACCATTACATGACAGTTAGTCTTTGTATCCGCTTTTTTGTAATTCACTACATTGGCAACCTGTGATTCTCTCTTATGATCTGTTTTTCTACAAATATAATCCTCCGACTTAACTTGATTGGATTTAGCCCAGTAACTGTTGTGGTCCTTGCTAAAACCAACATGATGTGCATAAACACAATAATGTTCCTCTACCTCATTATGGACAATTATATTAAGAAAACTATAAACAATTGGATCATTGCAATCATTTTCTTGCCCATATAACTACAAATTTGAATTATACCACAGAGATAGTCAGATATGCAGATAAGAAAGATTTTTTTAGGTCATTCTTGGGTTATTACGTATTTCTTCAGCAATAACCTGCAAATAACCCCAAACTAAACTCAAAATAACCCCTTAATCACCCTAAAATAACTCATAATACATCCATTAAACATACAAAATATTTCAAATAAGATTTCATTTTTTTTAGAGAACTAGTGAATTACTTTTTCTCGGGTTATTCTTCGGTTATTGTTATGTTATTCAAAAGTTATTGAGTATTTCTTCAAAATAACCCACAGATAACTAAGCCCTAACCACAAAATAATCCAAAAATAACCTCACGATAGTCCAAGTAAAAACTGAAAAACAAATTTAAGTAAGCAAGAAATCTCACATCCGTTTCAAACGTGTTGGCATTATTTTCATCATCCATGCTCCCTATTTCTTTATTAAGAGAGAAATCTATCTCCATCAAAGCAGCAAAGTGACCGTAGAACTACAATGATTAAGCCCTAACAGAGCAAAAAACACTTTTTTAAACCTTATTTTTTACTGTAAATGATAGAATAGAACTTTCTGAGGGGTCGAGACGTATAAATCCAAAAAGGCAAAGGGAGTACACCGAAAAAGCGGCGACATTGAGTCGGTCAGGCTTCATTTTTTTTATTACGTGAAAATACAAGACCCGTGTTTCCACATGACCTAATTTAATTGGACTGCAGACGTAGAGAACGGTCTGAAGTCACAAAGGAAAAATTTCCCCTTAAAATAACTCATTTTTTCTTTCAAACACTTATCATTCTCCTAATTACACCATATAAAAATGAATGACACTTATTAAACATCTCTTTTCTTTCACGTATGACTTGACTTGTCATTTCAAATTTTGATATATAATATTTTGTGTTTGAAAATAACTTAAAAAATCTACGTTGCAATGAACACCCGATATCCATCAAATAATACTTTTTATAAGATTCCTCCAACATTAGGCATGTTTGAGACAAATTAATGAACTTAAATCATGAGATTGCCAACCAAGCTTATGGAGGATGGTGAAATTTGTATACAGTTGATCGAGAGATAAATTTGATCTACAGTAAAGCATACTGTTCAATAACTTCATATTGTTGCCAAGCATACTGTTCAATAACTTCATAAAAAAGTACCCAACTATTGTTGCCAAGCAAGCATTCATAGTTCTGATATTTTCAGATTGATCTACAGTAAAGAAATTAAAGGAGTGCAAATAATTATCTCTGATCCATACATGAGAATATACTATCCAACAACTTTCTGAGTATACTAAATTGAATCGTTATAAATAAATAATAAAAAACAGAGAATATTCAACTAAAGCCCTCATTCAACAAAATTTCATGGATAAATAACCATCATACATCATCATTTACATTTTAGTTCACCCTGGTTCAAAAAGCAAAAACAAAAAGTCTTATTCATTAAAATAAAAAAAAAAACCTAAATTTTGGGCAATTACATAAAAAAGAGCACCCAAAACTTTCTATTTACAAATCATCCACACTCTTTCATCCACTTTTCAAATTCACCTACAAATATCAAAATTCATGATAAAACCCCAACCCATATATTTTTTTTTTTATATTTATCAAATTCTCAATGGTTTGATAGTGGCACATGTAACTACATCAGTTCGGTAGTTCAAAATAATCCACTGAGCGGTTGATTTGTAAATATCAATACGTTGGGCGGTCAGAATGCATCTATCCCTAAATCTTGATGAAAAGAAATCTATCAAAGAAAAATATAATGCTCTACATATTAAATCAGAAATGTTTACGTAATCGCAGAACCAACACCAGGAATCAGCAAGACAAAAAAGCCATCAATTTCAATAACACTTGCACGATAGAATAGATTTAAAGATAATCATTCCAAGTAGATGAAATCATCAGAAGTTTGCTGATATACAAAGCCCTATATTTCAAAATAGAAAGATAAAAAAACTAGGAAGTGTAAAACCTAGTGGTCATCCTCAGCACCGAGTTTCTTAGATCCTACACCAGTCTTCTTAGGGAGGAGAAGATTGTGAATATTAGGCATCACACCACCATTGGCAATGGTCACAGTGCCAAGAAGTTTTGAGAGTTCTTCATCATTCCTGACAGCAAGCTGGATGTGTCTTGGAACTATCCTAGTCTTCTTATTGTCCCTAGCAGCATTACCAGCAAGCTCTAGAACCTAAAAATCAAAACGAAGAACCAAGTTATAACAGTAACTCAACACGCCATCATTCAATTGCAAAAAAATCCAAATATAAGTCGAATTCAATGGCTTTTGATACCAAATAATCCAACTCGTCAATCAGGCAAAATCATGAAAAACAATGAAAACAAATGAAATTAATCACATTCTATTTGCTTCACAGAAAAATTAAGTTTCAGGAGCATAACGCAACACCAAAAACCTCATGACATTCAGAATAATTCAAATATAAGGTCGAATTCATTAACTTAATAATCCAACTCCTCAATCAGGTAAAATCATAGAAGACAATCAAAAGCAAATGAAATAAAACACATTCTATTTATTTGACAGAATGACTAAATTTCAAGGACTTAGAGCAACAAAAAAAAAAAAAAAATCCTCCTATTCAGAAAAATCCGAATACAAGATCGAATTCATTAACTTTTGATACCAAATAATCCAACTCGTCGATCAGGCAATATCATGAAACACAATCAAAAGCAAATTAAATAGGTCACATTCTATTTCTTTCACAGAATAATCAAATTTCAAGAACTTAACGCAACACCAAAAATCCTCATTCTATTCCGAAAAATCCAAATAGAAGATCAAATTCGTTAACCTTTGATGCCTAATAATCAAACTCGTCAATCAGGCCAAATCATAGAAGACGATAAAAAACAAATAAATAAATCAAATTCAATTAATGCAACACCAAAAATCCTCAAAATCCTCTACATGCCAAAAAAGATTTAAACATCGGCAAGTAAAACCAATAGGTCTGTCCCAAAATTTCTGCTACATGAGAAAACAAAAGAAGATCAGAAACAAAGGAAAGAATTCCGATCTATACCTCGGCAGCAAGATACTCCAAGACAGCGGCCATGTAAACCGGAGCACCAGCACCGACACGCTCGGCATACTTACCGACCTTGAGGAAACGAGCAATCCTGCCGACAGGAAACTGAAGGCCTGCCTTACTGCTCCTTGAAGTAACCTTCTTCGGTGCCTCCTTCCCCCTTCCGGCCATTAGCTGGAATCAAGGTTTAAAGTTTCAACGAAGACGATGCGCGCGTCAATTGACTGAAAGCAATACATCTTCAAACTCGCGCCGGTGTATTTATAGGTCAAGATCTGTGAGCGGGATGAGCCCAAGCACGCGGATCGCCATCTTCGACCGCTCGTTTAATTAGAAATGGACGGTCAGAGTATGGCCAAAATAATCTTAACTATTTATATTTTATCTTTTAATTTTAAATTTTATCGGATAATTAAAATAATTTTTAATTATTTTAAAATTAAGATCTATCATTTTTTTATGGGAACATTTCAAATAATTTAAAGAGTTTGAAATTAAAATCAACACATATAAATAGTTAAGAAATATTTTTGACACTTTACATGTTCTTAAAAATATTATATTTAATTTTATTGGTTGGCACATCTATGTTACAATTTTATTTAAAAAAGCAGTTATTATTTTTAGACAAAATTCTTAATTTTTTTAAAATAAAAATTTGAACCATTCCTTTATAGGTATAATTTTTTAATGGCATTACTTTCTTGCATTTGAATCACATATTCGAAAGCTTATCATGTATATATATATATATATATATATATATATATATATATATATATATATATATATATATATATATATATATATATTCTTTAAAACTAATAGAGGGGCGGACCCTCATTTCAGCCTATGTGCTAATTCGAACAATAGCATAGAGGATTTCAAAAAACATAAATATTAGTGTTGATATATCATCAACAAATTTTTATCATTTGAAATAAATTTTGAGGCATGACAAGAATCTCAATATAAATTTTTGAATAAGAAACGCCCAAATTTCGTTTAAAAGTCCCCTAGAATTTTAATTTCAGCAAACTTATAGTCTGTCTCGACAAGCTGGACCTGATGAAACCAAAATTGGTCAAATCTGAGTCACATCAAATCCAAGTCAAACCATTAAAATGATATTGAAAATTTAACATGCCAATCAAATTTCGAATCTTACATGTTTATAATCAATTTTGATGTGCTTACAACAGATTCTCTTTCTTTCTTTAAAGGTTTCAAGTCCATATCCTTGACATGTATAATTCATATTCACCTTTTCAGTCAATATTGTCTTAAGAACATGAATTTTTTTTTTTTTTTGATTTTAGATCTAGTAGATCATTTTGGACTATGCAACACATGGGTTACTGACGAACTGTCCAAGGTTATGTTGCGTTCATAGCTTAGTAAAGATTCCAATAGTCTAGCAGGACGGATCCATGGAGCCTTGACTAGACAATCTTTACATGTCAAGGCTCTTATTCGACTTACCTATTGATCTACCCCTTTGAGTAATGTTGTTTCCTTTGTCAAGTCTATTATAGGCATGTACTGTAAGCCATTTTAGCTTAACAGTGTCTACCAATCATGTTATGGTGACTCACTCTCTTCCTGGTGGCCTAGTTCTGACCTGATGACTAAAGATTTTTCCGTATCGGGACAGCCAAAAAATCTCCTTGGATGCATAAATTTTGAGACTATTTTGAGTAAACATAATACATTTTATTGTGAGTTTTTCTAAGTATTTCCCATGATGTGATTGACCACAAGGATATATCGCTAAGATCTCTTTGAGCCCCTAAACTAATAAATTTTATTTTGTAATCTGGTTTGATTATGAAGGTCTTTCTATAGAATCTTTTTCATATATTTTCTTGTGTTGAGTATGGTGCACAGTTATTCTCCCATTTAAGCCATAAGAATCTTTTTATATAAATATTTTTATAGCTACTCTTTTTTGCTTCTTCTTAGTTTTGGTCCACCTTTAATCTATCATTCATTCCTTTGCTTTTTTAGAAAAGGCGACCTAGAAAGGAAGGTCTGAAGAGAACGGACGCTAAGAAGGCTATTTAAGATAGAAGAAGACGGGTACCAACAATGATATCATTAGAAAGAAAAATAAATTAAGCAATGAAAAATATTATATCATAAAAGTTATATTCGTCAACAAAAGAATTTAAAGAACAAAACTATATTTTGACTTGCATCCACCCGAAGTGATATAACTCTGCTATATTTAAAAACTTTCACGTCAAGGCATGTGACATATTTGAAGTAATGAGAAAAATTAGATCTAATGCCTATCATCATGATTTGCTTATGGATATACTAATTCATATTATTATTAATATTCTATGCCATCAACAAATTTCCAACACTTCACACGAATCCTAAGACATGATGTGGATCTTGATGCATCGTTTTGAGCAAGAAAGGTTCATACTTTGGTAAAAAGTCATCCGAAAGTCTGATTTCAACAAACTTATTGTCAAACCGGTCGTCTCAACGAGACAGACCCAATGATCTCAAAATTAGTCCAATTCGAGTCGAAACAAGCTCAGATCAAGTCATTAAACAACTCTTAAAAGCTTTCTGAACATATTTGAAAGGTCAAACAATTGTCAAATATAGAAGCTTATAGTTGAATCAAGCATCTCGACAAGACGAATCCAACGAGCTCAAGATCGCTCAATTCTCACATCGTTAAGGCACTCAAATGTCCATCAAATGACGCCTGATCAAAAGAAGCTCTTCGGACAATCCAAGTGATTCATATTTTTTCATTAATTGCACCCGGAACTCTATATGTAGCGCCTTACCCACACTAGAAACAATCTCATGCAACGCCAAGAAGAAAATTTATTACTCTACCACCGCAAATCTTTTAGCACATATCAATTGGCACCGTCTATGGGAGACAAGCACTGTTGGACATTGTCTTCAACTCTGAGATGTTGAGCCACTACTTCCTTTCCCGATGATGTACATCATCGAACTGACGAATGAAACCAATTTGCATCTTGAAGATCATCACTAGAGCATTTTTCAATGTGAGGGGCAACCTTTACTGTAATCTTGAAAGGTTGTTCAAGTCAACGTCCCGGACATGATTGTAGTGGAGTTTTCTTCTCGCATCCTATTCAGAAACAAAGTCTTTTACAACATTTTCCAGACTTGGGGGTACTCTTCACTGCAGTCTCGAAATGTCGTTCACGTTAACATCCCGGGCATGAGTATGGTAGGGTAGTAATCCCACGTTTCGTTCAGACAAGTCTTTGAAAAACGTTCCTAGATTAGGGGAAATCTTCATCACAAAAAATGCTTCCTCAGCGCCCCCACACTGTACTGGAGTTCCTCTTTAACTAGATCAAGAAGCTGATCTCTTCAAGACTCGATACATGGGCAACTTACAAGTGTGTGGAAAACGCCCCTGCTAGGGGACAAAAGATTCAAAAGTAGTAAATAATAAGTTGTCAAACATTCTAGCATGTTTCTTGAGTATGAGTATAACCATATTTTCAAAAAAATAAAAAGTACCCCTAGAAATCGAGCATAAGAGGCAAGACTCAATGAGAAGCTACCATGCCCCTAGAAGTCGAGCCCAAGAGGCAAGACCCGATGGGAAGATATAGTACCCCTGAAAGTCAAGTCCAAGAGGCAAGACTCGATGGGAATATATGGTGCTCCTGAAAGTCAAGCCCAAGAAACAAGACTCGAGGGGAAGCTATCATGCCCATGGAAGTTGAGCCTCAAGCATAAGACACAAGATTTGATGGAAAGCTATCATGCCCCGGTAAGTCGAGCCTAAGTGGCAAGACTCAATAGGAAGCTACCATTCCCCTGGAAGTCAAACCCAAGAGGCAAGGCTCAATGGGAATATATAGTACTCCTAGAAGTCAAGCCCAAGAGACAAGACTCGATGGCAAGCTACCATGCCCATAGAATCAAGCCCAAGAGGCAAGACTCCATGGAAATATACGATATCCCTGGAGGTCAAGCCCAAGAGGCAAGAATCGATAAAAAGCTACCGTACCCCTGGAAGATGAGCACAAGAGACAAGTTTCGATGAGAAGCTAGTATTGGACAATGTCCTCACTAGAAAGACTCCAAAAGAGCAAGTGACAGATAGGGTCTCCACTCAAAAACATCAGAAGACTACAAACCTCAGAATGCATAAATACATCAAAGACCTCAAAAGGTTACAAGTCTCAGAAGGCACCAACGCACTTCAAGCTTCTAGAAGGCATAAGCCTCCAAAGACACAAACCCAAGAGGATGCAAATCTCAGAATGCACAAGTCTAAAAATGTATATTATTCTTTTTTATAAAGTGCACGTGCTAACATTACTTGCAGATTTTCGCACGATTGAGAAGCCACAACGACCTCAGAAGCAACACCAAAGGCGTACAAAAAATACATTATCATCACTATAAATGTCACATCAAATGATTAAATAGCCATAAAGACGAACGGAGACTAGTATAAAGGTTATAAGAGGCTGGTTCATCTTCAAATAGTGGTAGATCACCTCTTCAAAAAATTTTGATACTTCTACTGATCTTCAGGGTGATGGGATTCTCCAGATATTGTCAGAACATAAGCATGAAAATCTCTCGTGAAAAGCACGAAGAAAAACTATAACATTTCTTCATCTTTAATGGAATGTGCAACAACTACAAGCAAAAATATCCCAAGTCACCTGTTGGGCAAGGACGACGATAACCATCTTCATCTAAGCGGCAAGAAAGAAAATCTAGTTGATCACCTACTACACAGAAAGAGACAACTTTCTTTTTCACAACAACAAGAAAGAAGATCACATTGATTGTCTGTTACACAAGATGAGGACAAGTTTCTTCATCATAGTAACATGAAAGATCTCGTTGGTCACCTGCAATATAGGTTGGGGACAACTTTTTTCCTTCACAACAATATGAAAAAAGATACTCTTGATCGCCAACTACGCACGACGGAGACGACTTTCTTCTGCACCTCAATAAAAAAAAAAAACTCGTTGGTCGTCGACTATACATGACATGGATGACTTTTTTTTGCACTATAACAAAAAAGAAGATCCCTTTGATCATCAGCTACGCAAGTCGTAATGACTTTCTTCCCTTAGGAAATCCCAGATCACCTGCTAGATAGAGATGAGGACTACACCTCCTTATTAATCTCATTTATCTATTTATAGCCTAAAAAGCCATCAATATTTATGACTAAAAATTAATACAATCTATAAAAAACCCCCCGCTTAAATTTTCTTGTCATTTGGCCTTCCACCTTCCGACTTTTAGCCTTCAAACTTTGAACCTTCCACCTCCGTCATCACAAATTAAGAAAAAAAATTCATGCTCATAAATAATGTGTAAACTCTCCTGAACTCATAAAATTTGATATTTATAAATTATGTGTACACAATTCTTTATAATTTTAACATTACCATCAAAAATAAATTTAATATATGGAGCTTTGATAAGGATGGACGTAACATTATTCTTGTTATAATTCAAAATAGTTTTAAATATGATAAGTCAAATATGTGCATGCCAAATCTTTCTTAAAATATGAAAAAGTACATAGGATTCTAAATATAAATAAACTTTTATATATATATATATATATATATATATATATATAACTTCAACTGATCTTTCAAATGTTGAAAAGGCTAGGCAAATTGTAAATTTACATATATCTATAAAAATGATATATATCAATACAACCTATGAATTCTATAAAATGTGAGCAAAGGGATATTTTAGACATTTATCCACGGAGAAGACTTTCAAAACAGAATCTTTCAAACAAAACAACTGATTCTGGAACACCAGCTTTTAAACAGTAGATTTTTCACAGCAATGTTTGAACTGAGATTTCATACAATCACAGTTGTCCCAAATGCACCCTTAAACAAACCCACTCAACCCATTACGTGAGCAGAAAAAAAAAAAGTTTTAAATAAAAATAAGTTCATAAATATGAGAAAGTGTCATTTTAATGCCCGTGACAAGGCTCAAAATTTAATATAGTTACGTAATTTTATTTTTATTTTTTAATATTTTGAATTTTCTTTGATTCTTTGATAATGATGGACATCTTCATCAAGAATCATAAAAAAAAAAGAAAAATTATAATGAAGATCTTAGAAATCTCTTCATTTATTAAGCAGCCAACTTGATATCTTTCCCTTCAAGTTTTTTCCTTCAAAATGAAAAACTTGTGAGACTCTTTTTGCTTATAAATAGGGACCAAAAATGCAATGAATACTCTCTTTATTTTGCTTAGAGCTTGGTAACTTTAAGCTTTGCTGATCTTTAATAAGATTTGATACTTATCTTAATTCCCATTATTTATATTTGACTTGAGCCTTAAATCACTCCAAACAGTAGCTCCTAACCCCCAGACAAACCAAACGAGATTAGGACCAAATCATGTTATCTACTTCTTAACCCCTATTTAAACTAACACTTAACAAGAATATTCAACTATTCATATCACCTAAAACTCAGTCTCCAAAGCCATCTTTGAAATCAGCAAAAATTAGCTGAATTTGAACTAGTTTTGATATTTCAACCATTATATCTTATAAAATTGTAGGGCATGATGTTAAATTTATAATGATTTTCATGTGCTTAAAAGGATTTTTTTTTTATGTCGTTGATGGCCATGCAGAGTTGATGGAAGCTAGCGCACATCCATTGGACACCCAGGACAAGGTCCACTGCTTGATAGGTAAAACATAGAAGTCAAGGTTGAATTACAAGCCTTGGAGTTGGAAGAATTGTTTGATAGATTTGGTATAGCAAAACATAAAAATCAACTTTTACTAGGGTTTGCATAAGCTTGGCAAGTTCACTGCAAAAATTGTGATATTTTGGAGGACCAAATTGATTGATGATAGTGAGGAACAAGGTAAAAGAAGTTAAAGCACCTGTGTATTTGGGATTATTTTTATTTTGCTTTTATTTTGTATTTAATTTTATTATATTTTTACATGTTTTTAATTTTTAACTTTAAAAAACTTACTTTTAAATCCATTAAAAAAAAAAACTTATTTTTATTACAACAAATTAAATATAGAGATGTATACACACACACACATACTACAACAACAACAACAACAACAACAAAGCCTTAATCCCACTACGCGGGGTCGGCTACATGAATCCTTTTTCTCCATTGCGTCCTATTTAGTGTCATATTTTCATTTAGTTCTAATAAATTAAGATCATTTTTAATACAATAAGCCCAAGTCATCATAACTCTACCTCTGCCTTTCTTAACACAAGTCGAATCTAAAACATCTACTCTCCTAATCGGATCATCTAATGGTCGACGTAATAAAATAAAACAGAACATTAAAAATTAAAAGTGATGCTAAACAGATATCATTCTTTAAAGAAGGTGTTTGGCTGCCCATCGAGAGACAGTTTATGAAAATTGTTGTGTTCTTTTTTATTTGTTTTTTTAACCAAATTTCATATCTCAAAGTACTTTTGTGTCGACATCCAGTTATCTTTGCGGCTTTGCAACGTCAAAGACAATATCATCTAACCTTCTATGAATCAAAAGTTAATTAAGAAAAGTGTAATTTTGAATTTGTGATTTTTTTATGTCATGAATTTCTTACGTATTTACATGTCAACATCTAAATATTTATACGCACATGTATAACACTCACATTTTCAACAGCACATAAAACTATTACTAGCACAAAGTTATAAAAAGTCTAAATATAAGAATTCTAAGTGTTAGAATTCTGAATATCAAAGTTTAGGGTGTTAGATATGTAAAAATATAAGAATTTTGTATTATGTATGTAAATTTCTTTTTTTTTTATTAATTAATACATCCTCTGTGCAGTTTTACCGAATAGAAAGTGAGAAAAGAAAATAAAAATTAAAAAAGTAACTGAATTGAAATTAGTTTTCATTTGCTTGCCTGGCAGAAAAGAAATTAAAAGAAAAAAAAAAGTTTGGTTGAAGATGGATATATTTGTTTGGTTGAGAAAAAAATGGATATAATTTCGATTGATGAAAATTATTTTTTTTATTTGTTATGAAAAAAAATACATTTAAGTCTCAATAAAAAAATTAATAAAATTTTCTTTTCATGTTCACTACAACTAAGAAAGCATATCCTTAAGAAAACTAATTTGTCATATTTGTAATTCAATTAGGCGGTGTTGGCTGCAACTTAGATTTACGTTAAACAAGATCTATTAAATCCAATAAATCCAGATTTATCTGCAGCGGCGGAGCTTGCCAGCGACGACGGAATAAATTTGCCTCACAATGAAATTCAATAAATTTGGATTTAAGTCGTCAAAGACACGGAACGTGAGCAAAAACAGATAAAAAGTTAGAAAATTTGATTTAATGGAACGTTAAATTTAATTTTCATTTTGTTCTTTTTTTTTGTGTTTGGCGGGATTTAAGTTAAATCCATTGCTAAATCCAATTAATAGGATGCTACCAAACACGGTCTTAGTTTGCATCCACATTTTTAATAAAAACAATTTCTACTTCTCATCCAATTCCTCATCTTTAACATAATCTGAAATAAAAGTGCATTACCAATGAATGTGAGATCAAACTTAGGAATAGGAAATTTATTTATATAGAATAAGTTAATGGAGGTTGCTAAGTTGATGCGGCACTGATCATCCATAGCAAGAAGAAGCAGAGAAATATATTTTGTTAAGCTGGAAAGTTATAAATAACCAACCTCAGTAGAAGAAGCAATACTCTGCTCAACAATACCTTTGATGCCATGCTTGAACTCAAAACCCAAGTCTGTTAGCTTCTTAGAGGAAATTATTGCTGCAGCTCCATCATGTGATTCCTTTGTGTACCTGGGTCGTGCAAATTTAGCAAGGCTTTTTAAGAAAAAGATCAAAATGATCTTGAGCTATTTGTACACAGACGGAATCAAGTTATGTCCAAGGTGGGCAATTGTCTACCCTGGAATTTGAAACTTTCTATACAAGTAGTAATATATAATATTTTTTGTTATGTACCTTAGGCAATTTAGTAATTCTACGCCCTCGATATATGTTTTTTTCCCAATACTTTAGTGATTTTGGCCACCCTAAAAAATAAAGCTGGTTCCAACCCAATTTTACGATGTCATAGTTTTAGCTGTCTGATTTATTCAATTTTTTTAATTCCTCTAATCTTAAAATATAATCCAAAATAATCTCTCCATTGGATTATTTTAGAATAAATTTGAGAAATGAATGGACAAATTTGGATCAAATTTGAGGAGTAAAATGACTAATTTGAATGTATTGGATAATTTGGGACTAAAATAGCCCTCCAAAACCATTTAAATCCACTTCTTTTTTTCTTAAACAAAATCATTTAAGCAGTAAAACACTTGCCTTTTACAGCTGAAAGATGAGTAATACTCAGATAAAAGTTCTTCCAGTTGAGGCAATGTGGAGCTGCCGGCAGAACAGATGTAACGGCCTTCAGCTGAGTCCTTCTCCATGAGGAATATCTGTGCATTGCACAAGTCTTCAATATGGACTAATGGGACTGATCCCAATCTGGAGTGCACTGTTATTAATACTGGATAGAGATATGGATCACCTGAGATGCAGAGATACGAAGAATTCAATATGATGATCAATGAATGAAATTTAGAAAAACAGAATAGAAAAACAATAACAATAACAAACCTTTATCCACTAAGTGGAGTCGGCTATATGAATCATTTTTCTCCATTGTGTCCTATTGAGTGACATATTTTTATTTAATTTTAATAAATTAAGATCATTTTTTATACAATATGCCCAAATCTTTTTAGATCTACCTCTATTTTTCCTATCCTAATCAAATCTAAAACATCTACTCTCATAACCGGATCATCAGATAGTCAACATTTAATGTGATCAAACCATCTAAGATGACTCTCTAATCTTGTTTACCACTGGAGCTACACCAACCCTTTTAAAAAAACATTTGTTTAGCATTTTGTATCTAAGTATCAAGCCACTCATCCACCTAAGCATTCTTATCTCAACAACACTTAACTTAGCTTTATGCTTCTCTTGTAAAGGCCAACATTCTGTGCCATAAAGCATTGCAAGTCTCACCACCATCTTATAAAATTTTCTTTCAAGTCCAAGCGGTACTTTTCTATCACAGAATAGGCATGAAGCATTCCTCTACTTCAACCAACCAACTTGAATTCTACTAAAAACATCCCAATCTATAGCACCATCACTTTGAACAATAGACATGAGATATCTAAAACATCGGCACCTTTTAATAATTTGACTGCCCATAGTTACAATTCTGTCACTAGATCTACTACTGATAACAACTCTCACAGAGTATACATACATACATACATACATACATACATACATACATACATACATACATACATATATACATATATTTGTATGTATGTATATTCTGTGAGAGGAGATGTATATATATGTAAGTACTAGATTTCTTTAAGATGGTTTGCTTGTCTCAATTAATTATTGTTTGAGCAAAAAGTAAATTTGCATCATATTAGAAACAAGGTTGAATCCTCAATTTTTGAGGGTTGATGTAAGGATTTATAAAAGGCTCAACACAAGTAGCAGTAGATCAATTGAAAACTCAAACCAAAGTGATGATGAAACAGACTGTAAAAGCTTCTTTATGCTGTTCATGGATTGCAGAGATCATAATACTTCCTTCTTTATTCAAGTTGAGAACTACCTGTGAGAGGGGATAATAGAACTTTGATACTGACAGGCACGGAGGGAGTTAGGAATGGACCAGCCACTGTAGGCGGGATGATGGACACCAAATTAATACCATTTTCCTTAGCAAATTGAAATGCCTTCTCTTCTGTCATAATTTTCGATACAACATAGACCTGCATCTCAAAAAATGAAACACTATTACAACACAAACCATATAAAGTAAAATGAAATCTTGTTGGAATTGATAAGTTCTTATTTGAATTCACTTCCATCTTATGGTCACTCAAGTAAGAAAACAATCTTTGGAAACAGGCATGATTCAATTATATAGACTGACTAGGCTATTAGAGATTAATTAGTGTTAGGATTAAGACCAATATTTTTTTACTAGTGTTAAATTATACAAATTAACTACAGGATAATTAAAAAAAATTAACATTAACTATATGGTAATGCTACACAGATTAATAAGAGAATTAATTAAGATTAAAAATTTATTATAAATTTTTTTATTTCAGTAATCAGGCTTTGAAATTAGATTAACGGGTTCATCAGCATGATTCTAGTCACTAGGATTACCAGTACTAAAAAAGATTATTTTTGATGCTTCGATTTAATTAAGATACAAACACACACACACACACACAGATATATATATATATATATATATATACTTAGTTATTTATTTATTACATTTTTTTGCCAAACAAATTTTCTATTTTTTGTTTCTGGAAATGAAAATAAATTAAATCATAAAATTATGTCTTTTGTTTCAATGGTAAATAAAAAAAACAAAATGAAGATAAAACAAATCCAATTATTGCCCAACTCATATGCTTATAGTGCAATTTAAATTTATACTTTTTTGGGAATGAATGAATAAACTATAGCTCCATATAATTTAGGAAGAACGAATAATGATTGTTGGCAAGATAAAAAAGGGTCCTTAAAGATGAATAGTAAAGTAAGGGTGTCAAAAATTGATCCGACATGTCAACTCGACTCAAAAAATACAAGTTTGTGTGGACCCAAATAATATTTGGGTAGGGTTCGGTTTAGAAATCCTAACAAGTTTAATTTTCTGGTAGGAATCCGGTCAACTTGCCAACCCAATATTGACCCGCTAACACAAAATCGACACGCCAAATCAAAATCTACAGATATTGACCCAAAATTGACCCAATTTTAACTCAAAGTCAACTCAAATAGTTATTATCTTATGTTAAATGGGTTTTAAAAGTCAAGTTCGGGTCGGCTGATTGAAGGCGGGGCAAGTTCAAGTTGAGTTTAGGGTTAAGTGTAATAGTTTAAAATTTTGCCTTTACTAAATCCTACTAACCCTAAACGTTAAACGTTTTCAAAATTTTTGTCAATTCCTTTTTTTTTTTCTTTTCGGCGGATTAAAGGTGGGTCAAGTTCGAGTTAGGTTTAGGGTTAGGAT
This sequence comes from Phalaenopsis aphrodite, assembly GCA_003013225.1. Lineage (NCBI taxonomy): Eukaryota > Viridiplantae > Streptophyta > Magnoliopsida > Asparagales > Orchidaceae > Phalaenopsis > Phalaenopsis aphrodite. The sequence continues at coordinate 78,460 of NEWO01000104.1, read as the reverse complement.
TAGTAGTTTAAAATTTACCTTTACTCGTGCTAACCCAAAATGCTAACCCTTTCTTTTTTTTTTTTTGACTTTCTAACACATCTAGGGTCAGGTTTGAGCGAAGTAATTTTGGGTTTGGTCAACTTTGGATCAAACCCAAACCTGGCCCTCAAACCCAATTTAACACCGTAAAGCATGATAATGAAACAGAACATGATTAGAGAAATTAAGTTTTTTTTTTACTATTTAGTGTTAGTTGGATTTAGTAAATCCATAAATCGTAAATCCTTTAAATTCATCCTATCGTTGGATTTAATAAATCTGGATTTAAGTCGAATCGATGGTAAATTTTTGGATTCTAAAACCAAAAATTTACAAAACCACGAAACTGTTGGCCTAGATTTAATAAATCTAATGATAAATCCTATTAAAAGGCCCTAGATTGGTTTATTGAAGAATATGAGTTTCAATTGTGAACAACAACAAAAAAAACAATAAAAACACTTTATTCATTTCAAAAAATAACTTTCTAAATCACAAATAGAGTTGTTTTTATTGGATTAAAGAAATTTTTTCTTCTTCCAACAAAATTATATGTTTCTAAAAATTTTGACTAAACAACGAAAGGTGCTTCTTATAGATACATAGTTTAAAGTAGAAAAAAAAAACTAACTAATATAGGATAAGGTGATCAAAGGTGAAAGGAGAAAATCTTATAAAAAAGGTTCATAAGAAACCAAATTAAGGATTTAAACTTGAAGCAAACTATGTGCATAAAATGACTTAAAGAGGAATTTCATAAAAAATTAAGGCCTTTTTTTTAAAGATCTAATGCCATTTGGAATAAGCCAAGTATTTTAGAATAAGCCAAGTATTTTAGGCCTTCTTATCTACTCATTAAATACCTTAGATTACCCTAGCTGCAACCTTAGCAATGAACAAGCATAGTGATAACTGCCACAAAAATAAAATTATACACAGGGCATCAACGAATCAAGCATTCCCAAGTTCATTTAGACAATTGAAGTTCTTTATCATCCTTATCAGACAAAATAATGATACTCACCCATCCACAAGGCTTAGTCTTCAGAACTAAATCAATAGGGTTAGCAGATGATTCATCAACTACAGATCTCCATCCCCTTCCCTCATCTCTTGCTGAGATTGTGCTGATAGAAGAAGTGAAAAGAACTTTCTTCACAGACTTGGATCTTAAACAAGCTTGTAGGACATTGACTGTCCCCTTCACTGCTGTCTCCATCATCGCATCTGGCACCTCCTCATCCAAAAGGGTTCAATCATTCCCTTCTTAATAAACCAATCCTGCAAACATTTAGAAAGCAATAGCAAGTAAAAAAGAGTACCAATGGCTTCTTCATGCTCTACGCTGAGCTCCATAGATGCAGCAACGTGGAACACACCAACGCAGCCCTTCACGGCCTCATCGAAACTCCCTTCCTCGCTGAGGTCCGATTTGAAGATCTTTAGCCGGTTAGAAGCGTTCGGGAGTGATAGAAGATGGGACGCCTTGCCTTGTATCATTCTATTTAGATTAATCCGCGATAAACATATGAGGTTTTAGAAAGAGAAAGAAAAGGAAGGAGACAAACCGGTGTCTCTAGCTGTTGCATGAACGGTGAAGCCTCGCCGGAGGAGAGAACAAACGAGCCAGGAGCCGATGTAGCCGGTAGAGCCAGTCACGCAGAAAGTAGCGTTCACCGGAGTTCCATTTCCGGCGTCCATCCTCGCTTTGGGCCCTGTTTTCTAAACAGGGGAAGAGAGAGACTAAGGTTTTGATTGAATTGTAATAAAAAATAAGCATAGTTACATAAAGAGCACTTAAAACATTGGTTTTTATAAATCAAACATTTAGTTGATTTTTTTAATATGAAATTGATACATTTACACGTTTCATGATCAAATTATTGTGAATTTGATAAAAATAAAAAGTATGGGTTGGAATTTTATCATGATCTTTAATATTTGAGAGAAAATTTAAAAAATGAATGAAAAATGGTGCTTAATTTATAAATAGTAATGTTTTAGGTATCATGTATGTAACTAAAAAATAAGGGAGTTGGCTATTGAGATTTTGGGCCAGAGTTAAGACAATTGCAGACTTTGGAGCGGTGTTGCTTAATTCGAAGTTATTTGGAGTCTAATTTAACTTGGTGTTGACCTCACTTTTATGAGGATTTCTTTCCTCTCTGTAAAAATCTAGAATTTAGTCTTAGGGTTTCCTAGTGACATTCTTAGATGACTAGAGATGGAACTCACCCATATAGAACTTTGAACTAATCCTACACTCACTTAGAGGTTCCTGAAGTTAGGCCCAAATATCAACCCTTGCTTCAGATGGTGGGGAGTCTAGCCTAGTGGAAGCCCAAGCCAACTTCTTATAGGTTGTGGATGCCCAAGGTTGGAATTCCCCTAATGACCCATTGACAACCCCTGGGATTCTCATTGACACAAGTGGCTAGGCCTAGAGCTATGAGGGGGTTTTTTTTTCTTTGACTACATTTCCCTAAAAGCCATGAAAATCCCATGATATTAAAATTCAAAACCCAAGGGGGAGGGGCGAGTCACCAAAGTCAAATTTTGATCTCACTTAAAGCTTTCCCAACACCAATTAACCCTAGAATCAACATAAAACCTAAAATTTGGAATCACCAAGATTCACCAAGTCAATTGGTGAACCATTAAACTCCTCAATACAAAATCAAAACTAATTCAAAATATTAAGGCCAAAGACACTTAAGCATAAAAATTAAATTATGAAGGCTCACTAAGCTTAATTATTTTGGGCCAACCCTAATCATCTAAGGCTAAGCTTAACTACAAAAGCCCAACCTTAACCTTAAACCCAAGCCATCATGGGAGAGCCCATAACTCATCCCTCATGATCCATTCCCCATGGGTCAACCATGACTCACATAGCCCAAATAACCTACCAATAACATACAACCTAAATATGAATTAATTAAAATAAAACTAAACATAAAACAAGCACAAAAAGACAAACCATGCACACTTAACTAAGGAGACTAACACTTGGCACCTAAGTCCAACCCACACATGTTCAAACCTTGGGGAACCAAACTTAGGTCAAGGGCGAGTCAAACCAGAACAATTATGGTCCTAGCCACCCCACCTAAAGTTCGTCCAATCACACCAAGTTCTTCTCCTTGCCAACTTTACCTCCATTTGAGCCACCATGCTCAAGGCATTAAAGAAGGTGAAAGAACTTTACCTCTGCCCAAAAGCCTCCGGGCATCTTTTGTTCATTCTCTGAGGAACCACCAGTCTCCGAAGCAGACCAGAGCTCCCCCCTCCGCCCTCCCATGGCCTCCCATAGCTAAAAAAGTAGCTAGAGACACCTCAAGCTCATTAAACCCTCACTTAAACTCCTTACCGTCAACTCCAAAGTTGCTCCCACAAACCTGAGCATCCACATCCCACCATTTTCAAGCCATTCCACCACCACACAACCTAATTTCCTCTTTGAAATCCATAACTTCTTACAGCCTTGACATCGACCTCTCCAAGAATCCATTTCAAGCCTCCCATAAGCTTCACAAGGTCCTATAACCTCTCTCCCAATCAAAATCCACTCTTCTCGTACCCTCTAACCTACCTCAACACCCTCTAACCTACCTCAACACCAACCGAACCACCTTTTGGTTTAGTGCATACTTAGGCCCAACCTTAGAGCAAATTGAAGTAAGGGGGAGCTTCGTGGCATCAAGGCAATTGTCTCTATCAAACCCAATCAAGGCCTCAGCTCTTAAGATAAGGTAATGGCTTGAATTCACCATTATTTCTCTCAGTTTGATCTTTCGTGAAGCAAAACTACAATGCATGTCCGCTTAACCGTATAGATAAGTTTATTTTACATAGAAGATGTAATAAAATCAAATCCAATGCGAGTGTTGGGAGAGATCTTAGGGTTTGAGTGTGGTTGACTCTCGATTCTCTGTCCCATGAGGATGATGAACTGATTTCATTCTTTTCTATGTATTCAAAATGGATCGTGGACATCGAGTCGAGACAGCAAAATATGTGGAACGGAGCATCAAATCACGGGCCACCATAGCGCCCGTGTGTAAAGCACAACCAATTGCAGAGCACCATTCAGACCTTCGAAGCGTTACGAGGAATGACGCGGTGTTTACACAAATAAATAGGAAATTTGGGTTTTTTTTAATTATTTAAATACAAAAATGCTTATAAGCTTTAAAAATTCATAACTTTAGAAATAAAAATTATAAAAATAAAATAAAAATATCCTGAACTCAGTATATAAAGGAAAAATAATAAAAATAAAATTATAAAAAATTAAGTTATATTTAATTTTTAATTAATTAAATATCCTATAGGTTATTTTAATTATAAAAAAATAAATATAAAACAAAAAATATGAAATTTGAAGGGATTATTTCCTCCATCGTTAGAGATATTCCCTTATTTTTTCAAAGTTAGGAGACCTACATAGCACCAAAACGTTTAATTTTCCATCAAAATTATAATTATTTTGAAAAATAACTATAAAAATAAAATAAAAATCAGAAAAATATAAAAATAAGAGGGAAATTAAAAAGAAAAATTAAGGCAACTACCTAAACACTAAAATGAGAACTATTTACCTATGAAAACTTAAAAATAAAATTAGAGCATTATGGGTAAATCTGTAAAATTACAAATTTTGCATTTCATCCCAAATCATCTCCTAAGCTTAAATTAAACATAAAAATTAACTCTTAAAATCTTAGGATTACATTCCATTGAAAAGGCTAACTTAATTAGGGAGGCTTAATCTCATGACTACCTTTTAGTTATAAGATTACCTCCGTTAACTAAAACCCTAAACCTGATTTGGTTCTAATTCAATTTAGACCTAACTTAATTCAATTTAGGTCTAACACGACTGAGACCTAACTCAACCTAAGTGGCTTCAAACATAGACTCAAGTCTAGCCCCAATCTAGACCTATTTCAAACTAAAACTCAACCCTAAATGCAACTTAGGTCTAGCCTAACCTAGACCTAACTCAGTATACACTCAATTTGAACTCAACCTAGACATAAACTCAACTTTAAATTCAACCTAGGTTTAACTCAACCTAGTCCTAACCCAACTTAACTCTAACTCTAAACATAACTTGGGCCTTACCCAACTTAGAACTAACTTAGATAATTCTACCCGACTTAGACTTAATTCAACAAAATTCCAAACTTCAGCTAATGTAGGTCGAATCTTAATTAGACCAGATTTAACTTAACTCAAGTTTAAAATCTTAAACTTAACATTCAACATAGGTCCACCAACCATAACCTTGACTCAACTTAACTCAAATTTTAAACTTTTCTTATATCTAACCTAATTTAAACCTAACTAAGTTAAGACTGAACTGGACCTAAGTTAACCAAACCCTAAATTCAAATTAGGTCTAACCCAAATTAGGCCTAAACCAACCTAATCCAAATTCTAAACCTTGAACTTAGCTCAAGTATAATCTAACCTAGACTTGACTCAACCAAATTTCAACTTTAATTAAACTTGGATCAACCCAACCTAACTCGGATCAACCCAAATCAAACTAAATCAAACATCGGTCAATCCGGTCTAACTCAAATTAACCCAAACAAACTTAAACAAAACCTAGGTCAACCCGTCCTAACTCGGTTTCACCTAAACCAACTTAAACCAAACCCAGGTCAACTCGGCCTAACTCGGGTTAACCAAAATCATCCTGAATCAAACTTGGGTCAACCCAATCTAACTCGAGTTAACCCAAATCAACCTTAACTAAATCTAGGTCAGCCTAACCTAATCCAAGTTCACCCAAATCAACCTGAACTAAACCCAAGTCAACCCAACCTAACTCCACTCGAACTCATATGAATGCCAACACTACTGTCATCCCATAATAAAAATTAATACATTGTGATTACATTTATTGATGATCTTTCATTCAACATAGTCATCAATTATATTAAATTTGGTGGGCATGCCTGTCTATTTCTCTATATGTTATGAAGAGACGGGCGATGAATATTAAAATTTAACAGATGGTTACATACCATGGAAAAATCGTCAAAAATTTGTTATCGATAAAAAAAAATCATAAAGAGGATTCTTGATGGATTTCTAACTACGAGAATGTTTTTTTGACCAAGGAAATATCAATGACATTTAGTCCATAAAAAAACCATTGCAAAATGCAATAAGTGATGATAATTTTTATTTAACTAATAGAATTGTCCGCCAAAATTCTCGTAGTGAGTGAGACTAATGTGCACATTAGCCCAATTGGGCCTTTAGTTTCAATGTTTGTTTTAGTTGGTTGAATTGAGTTTAAATTATGTTTTTGTTTTATTAAATTGGTTTAGACTTTATTTTATTTGCTTAAGGTGAGTTTGATCTGATACTCATTTAGTGGGTTGTGTTTTGGTCAACTACACTGAGTGGCCCAATTTGATCCAATTAGCACAACTTTTGGGTTTAATAACCAATTAAAGTCCTGTGATTCATTTAATTAAATTAAATTGTTCAAATTGGTTGGTTTGGTCTAAGGTTCAAAAAAATTCAAATGGACAGTTTATTAAGTCAAAATAAGTCAACCACGGGCTTTGGAGATTTTGGATTCATCCCGAGTACAGTTTTAATGACTTATAGCTCAATTAAGTTTATTTAAAACCAAATACTTTAGTGGTTGAGCTAAAATAGTTTTGTGAGTCTCATATAGTCACAAAGGGCTAACTTGGTAAAATTTGGTCAATTGGTCAACCAACTAATGGTGAGTTAATGTTAGGTCCCAAGGGTCATTGGATGGGTCCTAAGCCCTTGAGTTGAGCTTTGGTATAATAGAGTTTAAGAGACAAAAGGGTGGCTTAGGTGTCCCTAATATCCCAAAGGTTAGTTTGATAAATTCATGATTCTTAATGATCTTGTGATAGTCTCAACTTCACTCTAAGTGAGTCGAGAACCAATCTTGATTTGATTTAAAAAAAAAACAAAAAAAACACCAAAAAAATAATCTTGATTTATTTTCAAATCAAAAGAGAGATATTGGTGTAAGCTTTGTGTTTAATGTTTGATTTAGTGTATATCTAGCATGACTAGAGGTCATGCTAGGAAACTCCTATAGTATGACTAGATCCTAAGCTAGGGATGGAAATAAGAGTCTTTTAACCTCATTAAAATGAGGTCAACAAATATAAACTTCTGAGCATTCTCTGAGTAAATTAGATGAAAGGTTGGATAAGCTTGATGATCATCATTTAGTCTCTTAAATTTTAAAAATTATAATTTCAAAGATGTGACCATTAGAAATACTTTATATCAGATGTATAATTGAAAAGCTAAAGATGTGACTTCTAGAAAAACTCTATAAACTGTGTCTACAAGCTTATTCTCTATCTTAAAATTATATCTATGCAATAATAATAATAATAATAATAATAAGACATTACATTTACTTGACATGTTTATAATTTAGTTTACATTTATGGATTTTACTATATGATGGTATACATTAAGGCTAAATTTCATGTGTAATGAATAATACTTCTAATGTTTAAGATTAGGAATAAAAATCTATCCTATATAGAATTTCTTTATCTTGTAGCTTCTCATTATAAGAGGCAATTTGATACTTTTTCTAAGTATGTTTTCTATACACACTCATGAAGTATCACTAGAAACCTTAAATATCTTACTAAAATTTGGGAGTTTATGAAAGGAAGATGAGATCATGAGAATAATGTTATAATCTATATCATTTTGAGTAAATTTAATCTATAAATATGTATATTTCTTTAAAAATATTAGTTATAGAAACTGCAAGCAATTTAAAATTCAGGATTAACCTTCTATAGAAGGTAGCCAAACCATAACAGCTTTATGCATTATATGAAATTTTTAAGTATTGGCCAATTAGTAAATGTTGTGGTTTTTATATGTTTATCTTTAGTCCATTTACAAACACCACAAAATTGTGGAATATGGCTCTGCTTAACTAAAGAAATTCTTTTGAAACTAATAAAAAAACAGGCTTCTTAATTATGCTAAAAAATATTCTTAAGTAATCTATTTACTAGGATTAAAAAGGATAATAATATCAAAATATACTACTAAGAAATTAAAAATTAATAAATTTTTTAATCATATGTATCAATTTTATTAAAAATATTTGGAGCATTAAATAAACCAAAAGACATGGTTAGCTACTCATAAAAGCCATCTGAGATTTTGAATGATATCTTTCATTTATCTCTTTGTCTTATTTTTAAATGATTGTATCTACTTTTTAAATATATCTTAGAGAATAAATTTAAGCCAAAATAATATCAAGCATATCATTCAATTTGGAGATTAAAAACATATACTTAATAGTGATCTTATTTACTGTTAAACTTTTATGCATACTCTTTAGTTAAGATATCTTTTTAAGGTTAATAATACTAGAACTAAATAACATTGTAGTCTTTTTCTTGGAAAGAATTTCCTAAATAGTCCATCTACTAATCTCTTAACTCATAATGTTTTATAAAGCTTACTCGTTAAAGTTTCAAGTTTAGCAACAACAAATCTATCATTATTCATATAACATTTTGAATTTTCCTCTTTGGTGGAAATTCATATGATAAATAATTAGTTAAGGATCAAGAAATTTGGATAATATAATTTAGCCCATAATAAAAATGTAGTACTTAATTTGATTAGATATGAATTCTCTCACATGGATTATAAGAAGGGAAGTTAAATAAAAGAAATCTTTCATCATGACAATAAATCAATCCTATTATATGTACCATATTATTTAAATATGATGGAAAATGCAAAAGTATCTCAAATTTTTTAATATTAGAAATAACCCGCATAATAGTATAAGATGATAATATTACAAGCTAAAGCATTGTAGTATTCTTTGAATATGGTTGAGCTGAATCTTAGTGATAGATTTTAGTGGAACATATAATATTCATCTATGAATTGGCTTTGCTAAAAAAGATATAGTTTTTTTTTTATCTTATTTGAACATATATTTTTTCTCTTGTGCTTAATATATTAAATTATTCAATATAATTAGCGTCTATGTAATAAAATTTTAGTTATGTCGATGTGCAAGTCATCACACCAAATACAATCCTTATAACTAGCTTGCATTTTTCTCCTAACACACAATATATAGGTAAATAAATTTTTTCGATTGTAAATTCATCCATAAGGATGTTCAAATTCTTCATCAAATAAAGGTGTATAATCGTAGATCTTCTCAATCTCATTCTTCACTTCATCTCCTAACTCATCTAAGAATATGATTCTAGTTTGCATTACTCTTTCTTGTGACACTTAATGAAAATAACATCATCATGTTTTTAGAAATGAGTATACTTGAAGTCTAGTTTTGCTTAGTAGTAGATGATGAATGTCAAAGTCTAATAATCAATTTCTTACATTTGGAATGGTAATGTCTGATATGTAGATATTTGTCCTTTAAAGTAGTAGACGTTAATTTCTTATGTTCTTAAAGAGTAAAACATACTAAAAGCATTCTATAGCATTTGAGAATCCTAAAGCTCCACTTTATTCTTAGTTTCATTACTTAAACTACTCAAAAAATTCTTAGCTAATTGCTAATCCTATTAAGAGAAATTGGACCTAGTCATAGATTTCTCAAATGCATTTATATAAATCATTTGTATTTTTTCTTTCCTTAATGTCATCAACTTTTCATGTAGTTTCTTTTTATTCTTTTAGGATAGCATTTAAACTTAAGTATGTCTTTAATTTTTACTTGGGATAAAAATATTCTTCTAGTCTATCTTTCTGTACTAAAATGTTATTCCAATAAATTTTGTATGTCTAATTTATTTGATTCTTATAAGGCGTTTTCTTACATTCATTCATTTGTACCAATTCAAGAACTCATATATTTGGGTGAGTTCATTTTTAGACTTTTTAAGATCGTGAACTTAGTTATGGATTTGCCTTCCACCTTAATATTTTAAGGGCTCCTTAAAATGATTGTTGTTTATTTTTAGTCCATTTACTTTATATTTTTTAAAATTATTTACCCTAGTTGTATCATCATTCCCAAGGCTCTTAAGAAGTTTTATTTTAAGTCATCATTCATAACAAGGTTTTTGACATGTGAAGAGTTTTGTATTCTTAGTAATAAAGGCTTACTCCTGTGTAGTTTAGCCCATAGTCATAACTTCTAATAATTCTCTAAATTATATAAAGCAACATCTTCTATCTTCTTAATTAATTATTCATTTGATATGTTCAACAAACTTGGGTGAGGATTTGGTACATCTTAAATGTACCTGTCATGCTAACTAACTATTTTTGTGTTTTCTAGACCTATCTTTTACCATTGTGAGTTGAGATATTCTATATAATGTGAACATTCCACCAAAAAGTTTGATTTTTGTTCAAAATGATCAATATGTAGAATTAGAAGTGATTATGCAGTGACAAGGTAGCTTAAAAGATTTATTTAACTTTATTTAAAATAAATATGATATGTTCGCTATGATAATTTAACCATATGCTTAAAATGATTTAAAATATATTAAAATCTTCACTTTAATGTTGGAAATAAGTTAGAATGTATAATACTTCATGAAAGTGAGTGGAACCTATGTTAAAATTTATTTTGAATGGGGATTACTTCCTTATTTCCTGGAAACACTCATGGAACTTTAGGTTAGAATAATTTATTGGGTGATTGAATAGGACAATAATTGTAGATGTAACTTGCTAATAGTTCAGACAATAAATCACAAATTTGCCAAAAATACAAAATAAAATAAGATATCACTAGAAAATTTAACTAATTGAAAAATGAGCAGATTTTCTTTATGCATTTCATTTTCATCAATTGTAAGTTATTGGATAATCATCTAGTCTCCTTGGTGATGAAAGTCTTCAATACTCTTTTCTTTTTATACTCTTCCACCAAAATGATGTGGCCTATGATTAAATTATTGAATGGTAAGCTCATTAGGCTTATAAGGATTTTAAGTATATAAAAATTGTATATGAGCTATAAAAGAGGTTTAAAATAAGTGATGTTAAGTGTTCATGCCAATAAGTTGGCCATGTATGGGGGTAAAAAACCAAAATTTGATATAACATTTATAAGGATTAAAAATTTGGAATGAAAAAAAAAAAACCTTACAAATATTTAACATAATTAGGGTAATGTTTCTATTTAAGTCAATGGATATTGAAAAATTTTTAGTGGTTGAAGAAGACAAAATTGAAATTAGAATAAAATAAGATCTTATTCAATCTGATGTAGATTAAGAGCCCTCAATGGAGGTTTGAACTATATTTAGAATTTAATGGGACGAGGAATTGGTGTAAGAGTTTGGAGGGGAGATTATAAAAAGGTTTACAATAAATTGGGAGTAAAGTTGATAGATATTTTGTAAACTTAACACTCACAAAAGTAGCAGGACATGAAGTCATATCAAACCCATTAATGGTGAGACTGGGCATTAAACCCCCTCTTACTTAAAAAAAAAAAGTAATAAAGTTTCAACAAATAACAATCAAATCTCTCCTCATTCAAACAATGAGCACCAAAATATATGTAAATCAATTTATAAATTATTTAGGAGGGAGAAGGAATTAAGGTTGCTAGCCAAAATGATTAATTATGAAGTAGGTCATTACTCCAAGTGTAACTATCCATCCCATTGAGTGGTGAACAACCAAAGAACCTTTGAAATTGATTGTTTAATTAATGGTTTGTTAAATAATTAACTATAATTCAAAAATTGAATTTTTAAAATTTTAATTCTAAGTTTGAAGTTCAAATTTTAAAAATTAGCAAATATTCATAAATTAAGATTTATAATAACTTTATCTTTAAAAATATACATAACATGCCTAAAAATAGACATCCAATTGAAAATTTTTATTTTGATCATTGTAATGGGTCACAAGCAAATTTGTTCTTCCTATAGCTTATTTGGTTGGCCCAAAGCTTTCTTCTTGTGCTCCTAATGCCAAGTTAGTACGTGTATCTATCATGTCTCAACACTAAATTCTAATTTATAGATTTAGGTTAGAGAATTTAGTCCTATGAGAAAACTAAACAATTAAACGAATAGAGTCAACTATTTGTAAATAAATATTTAAATAAAGACATTAATTTGTAGCAAAAACAATAGCAAATATTACTCTATTTATTTATCTAAATCTCATCATAAAATCAAAGTTATTAATTAACTTCCTAAGTGAATTTATCAACATAAATTATAAATTTTTTCTATTTATATTTAATTCCTCACCTAGATTGAAGACTAAAAATATATTTTAAAAATTATAAAGCCTTATCTATTTATTATAAATATAATGAGATGAAATATAGTCTTAAATTATAGATACCATTTTTATAAATTATGAAATAATTTTGGTATATTCATTAACTTATTTTTGAATTATTGAAAACAATTATCTCTATTTTATTTTAAAAATATTATATATATATATTAATCAATTTATTATTTGTTTGATTTTATGATTATGTTTGAGTGACTAAAAATTTTAGGTAATTTTATAAATCATTAGTCAAATAATCCATTTAAAGATTGAGCCACTATTTTAAAATGTATGGTGCTTATTGATAGTGAAATAGGTTTAGGGATAGTTACTAACCATGAAGATAGAGTGGGAAGTGAGGTAAATATAATATGTTCTTCTTATCCCCAAAAATAGCATTGATTTTACAAAATTATGAAATACCTTTGGAGGTCATTAAATTAATTTAGAATTATTGAAAAAAAAATTATCTTAATTTATGTTAAAAATATTCTATACATTTTTCTCAAATTGCTATTTTTGTGTATTTATGATTATAGTAAAGTGATAAAAATTGCTAGGTAGCTTTGTGAATCATTAATCAAATAATCCACTTCATGTCTTAAACCAAGATAAACAAAATTCTTTATAAATGACTTGTGTATGAATGAATTAAAATAAATCATTAAATTATATCAAAACATTCATTCGAGTAAATCGCGCATATTATCATTCAAAATACATCTTGATCACTTTACATGAAATGTTAAAATTCTACATATGAATGAGAAACACTGCTTAGCTCTGGATATAGGGATGTGGTAGCCAGAATGGCCAAGGAAATTGTGAATGGCTAAGTATGGCTATACAAGCTTTCCAAAAGATCAAAACAGACAAAAATGGAAAATAAAGTAGCTTTTATGAAACTCCTGTTCTGCCTAATTCAACAAGCTCAGTAGAAAAGCTAGGATTTTTGGCTACCTGCTCATGCATGGTCTCTTGTGAATGGCTAAGGACATTCGAGGGGATGTTGATGCCGACAAATCCCACCATGATAGAAGCAGCTCCGATGTACTCCATAAGACGAGGCGCATGGCCGGTCAAAGAATCTACAATAGCAGCTAAGGGGACCTGAACTGAAAGACCGGCAGTGGCCGCGGTGGTTGAAGTTAACTGAGTGGCCCTTACCTGTAAGTAATCGCTGAGAACATTATCAAGCAGACCTGTAAGGAGAAGAGAAGAGATGTTAGCACACAGTTTTAGAGGAGATGGTAGAAAAATGAGCTTTATTTTCTGCGGCAAGGCTGGGAAATAAGAAGCTCATCCTCATGTAAAAAGCAGGATAATTAAGTTTAACTACTTGCAATAACTATGAATGTTATTTAATGTTTTCTCCTGCCTTGAACGGTATAGATATCAGTAATCATTCTCATAATTTGGTTTTTACATATGAAAGGAAGAGATTATTGAACCCATGTTTGACAGGATTGGGCTCAAAAATGTCTCTCGAGAAGATTTAGCAGGTTCCCTATAGGCTATTTGTTAAATTACGTAATAAATACGCCTTTGAATTTACTAAACTGTACTCGGCGATTTAATTCGGCCTGCGCAGCTCTCAGAAGCGTTGAAGTCACTGGTAACGAGTTCTGCTACGTTAACGATTACCTAAACTCACTTATGCATTCAACACAAAGTAAGTCATTTGAGTCGCTAAAGCTAGACAAAGTTTTTATGGAATTCACAAGAGACTGTCAAATAAGCATAACCTCCTTAGAGATCCATATAATGTTCTACAAGCTAGCAAAACTTATTCATTTTTACATGGAATAATGATTTAGAGCCATTTCTATAGCACTTGACTTCGACTTGAACCTATAAATTCTTTGTTTTTTTTTTCTTTTTTGTCACCAATAAAGTTTTTAAGAGATTATACTTTTTTTAAAAGGTAACACTGCCATTGTCGGGTCCCAAGCACTTGATGTGAAAAGTGATGGGTTGCATAAGACAGTCGATAACAATGTAAAATTTGTCAAAAAATCATGACATGAATTCTTCAATTCCTTGAATAAATACTAGGGCATCCCCTAAAAGCGATGCGTTGTATGACTTGAATACAATGAGAAGTGTGCAAAAGACTGTTGCACCGTCACCTGGTTGTAGTGCCAAATAAGCTAGGGTCCCCACATTACGAACGAATGTGTGTGAAGAATTTAGTCCATGAAACTAATATTAGGGTAGGATCTTCGAATATAGATACTTTCACAGATAAATTAATGGAATTAGTTGATATTATGATTCAAAAGAAGATAAATATCTTATGTATTCCAGAAACTAAATGAGTTGGAGAAAAAACTAAGGAGATTGATAGCTCAGATTTTAAAATTTGGCATTCAGATAGGAGTTGCACTAGAAATAGTGTGTGTAATTATAGATAAAAGTTTGAAAGATAATGTTGCAAAAATTAATAGAATTTGAGATATAATTAAAGCCCTTATTGTCCTTGATACAAAGATTTTTAATTTTATAAGTGCCTATGCTTTTCAAGTAGTTTTAAATATAGTTTATAAAGAAAAATTTTGGAATAACAAAAAAGAATTAATGCAAATGATACCTCTTAAAGAAAGAATTTTTATTAGAAGAGATTTAAATAAACATGTTGGTAGAGTGGTAGGAAAATTTTAAAAATATTCATGATGGTTACGATTTTGGAGTAGTTAATGAAGAAGGTAGAGTCATATTAGGTTTTGTTTTAACGTATGATTTTGTTATTTCTAATACTTTATTTAAGAAAAAAGATGAGCATACTATTACTTATAAAAATTGATCTAATAAAACACATATTAATCATTTTCTTATGAGAAAAAGATATCGTTGAAAATGTAAAGATTGCAAGGTCATTCCAATTGAGAATTTAAGTACTCAACAACGTTATTAGTTATCAAATTTTAAGATGAAGTGCCGTAAATTAAAAAAAATACTAGGAATCCTTGTCATAGAATTAGATGTGGGCACCTAAAAGACAAAAATAAAATTATTTTTACGAGTAAACTTCAAGATTTCAAGATTTGGGCTGTTCATGAAAAAAAAAATTTCTATGAATAAAATAAATTGGCAATGGAATAATAATGTGCAAAAAAATATAAAATATAAAAAACTTGTGTTATAAAAATTGATTTAAATATAAAAGCTTAGAGATATGAAAAAAATATAAAATGACTCATAGAGAGTCTAAGAAAACAATTTATGACGCTAAAAATTCTACTTTTAGTAATCTTTATAATAGATTAAATAATAAAGAAGTTGAAAAATATATGTATAAACTAGCTAAGCAAAGAGAATAGAACAATAATTACTTCACTCAAGTAAAAGTTATTAAAGATGAAATCAATAAGTACTTTTCTTAGAAAAAGATATTCAACATACGTGGGAGATCTATTTTGATAAAATTTTCAATGAAGTTCTAAAAATACGATCAATCTTAGTAGTCTTAATATCGTTAATAAAAATAAAGTATTTTATTTTTACTGTCACATTAGTAAAAAAGAAGTTGAGGAGGTTTTAAACAAAACTAATGGTGAAAAATTAGTAAGACCTGATGATATTGTAATTGAAGCGTGGAAATATCTAAGAGATTTAAGAGTTTTTTGACTTACGAAACTCTTAAATGTTATTTTAAAAACTAAAAAGATGCCTGAGTAGTGGAGGAAGAGTCTTTTAGTCCCCATTTTTAAGAATAAAGGGGATGCATATGAGTGCGCAAATTATAGAGAAATTAAGTTGATGTGTCATACTTTAAAATTAAGGGAGAGGGTAATTGAATATAAGTTAAGATGTTCTACAAAGATTTCTCATAATTAGTTTGAATTTATGTCGGGTAGGTCTACCATGGAAGCTATACATTTATTGAGAGGTTTGATGGAGAAGTACAAAGAGAATAAGGAGGATCTACATATAATTTTTATTGATTTAGGAAAAACTTGCAATAAGAATCCAAGAGAAGTCATTTGGAGAGTTCTAGAGAAGAAAAGTGTTGATATGATGCTAGAGCAGTTTCTTGTGTTCAAACAGGAGGATTGGCCAAGTATTTTCCTATTTCAGTTTGGATTACATTAGGGATCAACTTTAAGCCCATATCTTTTGCTTTAGTTATAGATGCTCTTACTAGATATTTATAGGAGGATGTACCATTGTGTATGTTTTTCACTAATGATATCCTTCTTGTGGATAAGACTAAAGAGATAGAACTAAGACTGAATACATGGAACGTAATATTGTTTGTGAGAAGCATACACCAAGGTACTAAGGCCTTCGTTTGAGTAGAACTAAGGCTAAAGAGATGGAACTAAGACCGATAGCTTGGGTCTATTGTTCAAAGTGATGGTGATATAAATGGGGAAGTTATTAGTAGAATTCAAGTTGGTTAGTTGAAGTGGAGGAATGCATTGGGCCGATTGTGTGATAGAAGAGTGCCACTTACACTAAAAGGAAAATTTTATAACATGGTGGTGAGACCTACAATGCTTTATAGCGCAAAATGTTGGCCTTTAAAAGAGAAGCATAAAACAAAGTTAAGTGTTGTTGAATGAGAATGCTTGGGTGGATGAATGGCTTGACATTTAAGAGACAAAATGCAAAATGAATATATCCGTTATAGGGTTGGGGTAGCTCCAGTGGCGGACATGATTATAGAGAATCGTCTTAGATAGTTTGGTCACATTAATTGTCAACCATTTGATGATCTGATTAAAAGAGTAGATGTTTTAGACTCGGAGGTTAAAAACGATAGCGGTAGACTTAAAAAGACTTAGGCATATTGTACAAAAAATGATCTTGATTTATTAGAATTAAACTAAAATATGACACTCAATAAGATGCAATGGAGAAAAAGGATTCATGTAGCCGACCCCACCTAGTGAGAAATACTTGTTGTTGTTATTGTTGTTGTTGTTGTATCCTTTATTTTAAAGGCATTCATATCCTTTCCTTCTTACAAATTTGATATAAATGACCACTCAAGTCGAATTTTTTGTGATTGTGGTCCTTCACCAAAAAAAAGTTTATCAAGTCGGCATTAGTCAACTCAACATCGACATGCGCAATCACCCATTGATAATCTAGTCAAGTTAATGGAGGTAGTCGAAAAAAACAATAGGCTTTAGATTGAAAGCCGTCGAGTACAACTTATCTTTGAGAAAAAGACGACCAACATTGGTGTCACTATCAACCATCACTATAACCTTGCTTCCCCATCAAAAGGTTAACTTACCCTTTCATCCTTAGAACTTAGCTTGCAATCTTTAAGAGGATGAATGTGACAATCCATCTTTGTCTTTCTCTTGTACTAATATGTTTGACCTTACAACTAACTTTTCCTCATCGACTACCAAAGTAGTTAGTGGCTCTACCTTCGGTAAAATGTCAGCAACATATCTTGGGAACCCTTTCATTCTTATCTGGTTCTTTATCACCATCATCAAGAATAACTCCCCTTTTCTTTTGAGGGGTAACTTGCTACACATTTACTTGTGAATTTGGCTCGAAAAGCCTTATAAGTCAGCCCCGCTTCTCAATCCCAACCGATTATGTTCAAGAAATTGAAAGAATATTATACTTAAATGCAAAAAATATTAAACGTTAAAACAAAATTATATTCAAATAAAAAATTACGAACATTTAAAGAAAAAATTACTAGAGAACTTGTTCAATGAAGATTAGCCAAGAAGAATATTTGTCTAATAGATTTATTTGAATTTTGACGTATAAAATGTATGAACAAGTTGCCAAACTATAATGTCCATAATAATAGTTCCATCTTCATCAAGTTACCTTAACTATGATAACTCATTTCTCTAAATAATAGTTGGCCCTAGTTCAAATCAATCACTCACCATCCAACTTCATAAAGATATGCTTCTTTTCTTTTTTCTTTCACTTAGTTCTCTAAACCCATCATCATGATGCATTCCAAGGAAAAAAGAGAACAATGCCTTGGTTGAAAGCTTATATTACAATTTGTAAACCCTCCTTTCACTCCCAACCAGTAGTTGGTTCACAGGATTAATAACAAC
This sequence comes from Phalaenopsis aphrodite, assembly GCA_003013225.1. Taxonomy (NCBI): domain Eukaryota; kingdom Viridiplantae; phylum Streptophyta; class Magnoliopsida; order Asparagales; family Orchidaceae; genus Phalaenopsis; species Phalaenopsis aphrodite. Next base: position 60,095 of record NEWO01000104.1, on the reverse strand, counting down.
CCTAAAGATTGATCCACAATGAATATAATAGCGTAGAGAAGACTTAGCACGACTAGCAAATTGGCTCACTTGTAAGAGATGAAGAACTTCCTCTGTAAAACCATCTCGTACTTCTAGTCGTCAATTTCTCAATGAATATTTCAGGTAAATTTGTCCAACAAAGAATCAGGGTGATTAGATGAAATGCCAAACTCTAAGTCACCCAAACAGACCACCTCGACTTCTTCAAATAATTGAAGTTTAACAATCTTTTGGCATTGTTCTTCTTTACGAGTTTATAACTATTTTGAAAAGAAAGAATCATCTCATTCTAAAAATCAAAATCCTTGAGCAAACTCTCAAACCTACTTGCTAAAACTATTGTGACTAACTCGACACTTGACGACTTCAAGCTTAGTACCTCGGAAAATACTCGTCTTATTTTGAAATTTCTTTATGGCAAACTTACTGCTAGCTTGTATCTTTACTCACAGAAGTAGAATCCTCATAAGCTTCCACATTACTTAAACCAATAATGACTCTGACTATGCAAAGCGAAAAAAAACACTCATGGGCAATAATGCTACTTAAGATAAACATACCTAGCAAGATTTAGGCATCTTTCTATCAACAATATACCACATATGAACAAAGATAAACCATGTTAAATTTATCAAGTCCAAAATATAGAACTAAGTCACAGAGAGGATGAAAAGAAGAATTGAAAAAAAAAATGCCTTGAATATATGGACATATGTGTACAGTAGCAGAAATAAAAAAATTAGAACCAAGAAAGGCTACAATCAAAAAGAGATAAACAGATTCTATGGAACCAAATCCTAAGGACAAGAGATTTTGGCATATAAGTTCTTAAGTAACGTACTAAAAAATGGTTGCAGCAATATACAACACACCTAAACAGCATTTTCAGAATGTTCAGTAACTTCTATATTTAGGTGAAATTTTCTAGGTAATCAACAACACATTATGAATCGTTTTATAATCCAATGTGATAAAAACTGAATGTTCTAAAAATATGAATAGACAAAAGGATCAAAGTTATATGAAATGTACTTTTAAATAGTACAGAGAGATAGGACTTTCATCAAGTAGGATATACAAGTATTTGCATGAAGATATATATATATATATATATATATATATATATATATATATATATATATATATATATATATATATATTTATATATATATATATATATATATATATGTATATATATATATATTGTGTGTGAAAAGTGTGTTCCTTCCATTGATTCATCAATTACTGAAGGCAACTTAGTTTAGACAAACTATCCAAAATGCAAGTAATAAAAACTAAATGGATCACAAATCAACGAACAAGCTATTCACACAGAAGACAAAGTACCAAACAAATGGATAATTTCCCTAGTCAATAATAAATAAAGATTTAGATAATGTAGTCCATGCTTTCAAAAGAAAAGTAACAGATTTGACTAAAAACAAAAAATCTACATGTAAAGATGACTACTAACCTTTGCCAACAATAAGACAAAGTTGCTTCCATGTAAGCACGTGAAAGGGCTCTAGCTTGGTAAAATCCAGCACAATTACAACTGGAAGAAAGATTAGAAAATTAAAAAGCCCCAAATAACCCAGAAACTGAGCTGTGCTTGCTTGAACCTTTCCATCACCCTCATCAGGAAGTTTTGCTCGAATCATGGAGATGTAAACAGCATATAAGCTTGCTGAAACAAGGGCAAGAATGTCTCCCAAGACAGGATTTGTAGCAACTGAATTTGCATTGGTACTTGAATCAGCTATACTTACTACTATTGTTCCTCCCATACAGAGGAGAACACTAACTAGCTTAACCCATGTAAACTTTTCTCCTAAGAATGCTAAGGAGACGAAGAAAGTGAATAGGCTAGAGGCACTGCTTAGGATTGTATTAGACTGCAGATAGGAATAAAGATCATAGAGATGTCACTACCAATAAATTGAAGAAATACATTGCTTTGAAGGAAAAAAGGAGTCTTTTTTCAATGATACTTACTGTCACAGTGGTATATTTGAGAGATAAATTAAAGGTTAGCTGACCGAAAAACCAGAAGGGGCAAATTAAAAGGCTGATTTTAGCTACTCGACATCTCGACCACTGGCCTTTCCCATCAACTAGATGACTTGAATCTTTGTTAAAAAGAGTCAAAGCTAGCTGATCAGAGAACTCATTCTCAACAGCAAAACTTTGTTCTCCATCTTTTTCATTGGAAGGATTTCCAGATGAATTATTATTGTCACTTTGACTAGGTACATCAATTGGACCAGAATTGTTGTTGATGTCATGGAGCAGGTTTAGATTCTCCAAACTACTAGCACCACGAAAATCAGGATCTTGCACATCCATTATTCGATAACTAGACATTTCAGCCGAATCCTCAAAGAATCGGGCGATTTCAACAATAGGAATATAAAGCAAAAAAAGTGAATTGCATATGTAGGTCACTAAAAAGGGAGAAACTCCAGCATCCACAACTGATTGAACAATATAGCTAGCAGAAATCCAAATCATTGCCACAGCAAGAATGTATGACAGGCCTAAAAGCCAGCGCCATGTGTCTCTGCTCATTGAACGACGAAAAACCATTCCAGAGCAATGCAGTCTATGTTTCCTTACTGTCAAGCCAAAAATTTAAAACCAACTCAAATTTTGTTAGATAAAATCATCAGACAAAATTTTGCTAAAAATAGCAGAGAAATCTAGATTCAGGCGAAACAAGCATCGATTGAAAAGAGAAAGATGGGCCAAAACCTATACGACAAGAAGGAAAGGTTCCGATGTGAACAGATCAATAATCTCTTCGTCGGGAATTGGGATGAAAAGGCAGAGGAAACGGGCATTGAAGATTCACAGTAGCTCTGGATCGAGGACGTAGAGAAAAAAGGAAGAAAATGTAGTCAGATTCGAGCGTCAGAATTCGCCGCCGTGCGGACCGAACTAGTTCGAATCTGACTTCTCATTCCTTTTCTCAATTAGGGCTTTGAATTTAGTTCGAAGATGGTTAATTGCTCATAATTTTTTTTTTATTTTTAAAAATTATATAAATAATATTAAGTAAAATTTAATGTAACAAGTCACGAGTTCTAAGTAAATTTTGGGTTGATTTCAAGCTGGGATGGATTCAAATAACTCAATTTGAGTCAGTTAGTTTCAATTTTGATCTGAATCGAGTAAATTTCGAGCTGAAGTAGAACCAAATAACTCAATTTGAGCCAGCTCATTTTGATTTAGAGCTGAATTGAGATCAATTCAACATCGAGCCCGCTCGGCTCAAAATTGAATATAATGAGTCAAGAGCTGATTTTGAGCCGTATTAAATCAATTCGAGCTGATTTTAGATCGACCACAACTCGTTTCGAAATCAGATGATTAACATCCCTACTCAATTTGATGTCTTCTCAAGCCAACATCCTCCAATTAATGTGATTATTGTATTGGAATTATTTATGGGAGTGAAACCAATATTTTATTATTAAAATAAATCTTTTTTTTAGTCAATTTTAAACAATATATAAATTGGCTTGA
>NEWO01000104.1:32326-55809 GCA_003013225.1 Phalaenopsis aphrodite | reverse complement strand
GAATAACTCTTTGTCAGTCTTATGCTAAGGGTGAGCGTTCTAAGAGAGTTTTCTTGAGCAAGCTCATTATTGAGTTTTAAAGGTGAGAGTCCAAGAAAATGTTAGTGGCAACTTCGTTCTGAGTGCATATGTTGTCTAATGATTTCATTCTGAATTTTGTGAGTAATCTTTAATGACTTGATGATTTGATTATTTCATATGTTGAGTGCCTTTGCAAATATGTCATTTTCTAGCTAAACTGCTTAAATGCTAGAATATTTGTTATGTACACCCAAATATCTAAGTTGCACTTGCCAGCCAAAATGAATATGAACTTTTCAGGCATGATGAAGTTGTCGGTCGAATTCGGGGTAATTATACAATATGTGCAGGATTAGCTCAATAGACTCATGATGAACTAAAGAATCAATCAAGTTCAAACGTAGTTGCTTGGCAATTTCTTAATAAGACAAACACAAACCCAAATTCTCCATTAGCCTACATGACTCAAGCATATTATATTGAGAAACAAATTGCTCTCATTTTGTACTTTTTTTATGCGCGTAACACATTTATAGTTTTTCTTGTTGTACTAACACCACGACCTAAACATATAAATAAGGAGTTATGGAAAGAGTCAAAGTTATGCATTTTATGCAATTCAACATAAAATCATATTTTCTTAACTTTTTAATGGTTAAATTCTAAAACTTCTAATTTAGTAAGGTTATGATATAATTCACAAAAAAATATAGAGTTTAATATTCTCAATGATGATGTAAATGTAGAGCCCGTGTCACACGCAGATGATTACAAAGTAACCGGTTAAAGAAATAACTCGAGAGATACTTGTTAACATGGAGAACTAAAAATTCATCACCACCAAACAACTCAGATAGAAAATAAGTTGAAAAAAAAATCAAGCGAATTTTAAAACGGACTTCAAGTGCAAAACCCAATATACAGTTACTAGAGAGGTCAATTATTTAAGCAATCAAAATTAAAAGAAAAAAAATTATAGCTCAAGGCCTATGCCCTCGACAAATCAAGTAGTCATGTATGATGAGAAGAGGAAGTCAGTTGAAAAATGCCTTTGTAAGAAGAATTTTAAAGGCAAAGCTTGTTGCAAAGTTTGAGATTCGGTAGCTTGCTTGTACAAGTGATGAAACAACTTAATAGATCATGTTGCTTCTTTTGAGTGTAAAGTTTGATTGCTAAACATCAATGGTGCAGTTAAGTGTAGGTTATTCTTTACAAAATTCAAGAAATTAGTAATCAAGTGATTTTCCCCCTTATGCTCGGAATAAGAACTTCATTCACTAAGTTTGAGAGAAAACTCCTTACCCAGTTAGCTAATGCCAAACAATTTCTTGAATTTGCAATCCTTTCTGAAGATAAGACATGAGTCAAGGGAGAATTAAGAAACTTCTTGATGAGGTTTCTGAAGTGAAAGAATTGAAGTTGATAATGGCATAAACCACTCTTACACAGTGTTTGAAGGAAGGTCCATTTCCCTATGAGGTTGTGCTATAATAGCTGAGCATTTCATCCTTGTTGCTTGAGCTCATTAGTAGACATATGAGACATTTCCTTGTATAAGACATTCACATAGTAAGAGTAGTACCCACAATTTTGAATAAATCTTAAGAAGATTCTCATCTAGCTAGATTTAAAAAACTTCAATTGAAAGCACTGAAATTAGCTTCAACTTTTAGGCTATCAATTGTTAAGGTGTGCTAATTTTTTTTTTTTTGAAGCTAATAGACTATTAAATTGATTCTATGTAATGACACAATTGTGTTACTTTAATAAAAAATTAACAAATTAATATCATCTTTATTAATTTTGAAAGTTTAGTAAATAAAGTTTTTAAAAGTGTCTTTGAGAAAACGAACATTAGGGGTTGTTTCATATCTTAGAATGTTAGGCATCAATTCAATTTTTTAATTCACGAACGAGGCTAAGGGTATGATTAATTTGCATGTTACTTGGGAGAAAAAAGGAATACAATAAATAATAATGGTTGCCTGCATTATAGTTGATGCTTTAACAACTTATAATATCATATTTGATGACCTTCATTAGATTTTTTTAAGCAGCAGCCTATACTTAAATGTAGCTATAAATTCCATAATTAGAAGTTAAGTAGTTGTAATGAGGCACCACTTGCTACAACAAAAACTTGTTATTTGAATATTGTAAAGAATGTTCAAGAAAATGTTTTCAAGTTAGTAATCTAGCAAGATTTCCAGTTGGAAATTTCAAGGGTCACACATAAAGTGCCAATTTATAAAGATCAAATTGGTACTTTTAGAATTGACACTTATTTTGATGAAGAATACAAGGCCGACTTGATTATAACATTGAAGAAGAATTTGGAAGTTTTTGCACAATCAACACCATAGATGTTAGGTGTTTGTATAAATGTAACATGTCATAAAATGCATGTTAATCAGAAAATCAAGCCAATGAGGTAGAAGATTAGAATAGTTGATGCAACATTTATTAAGATTATTCATCATAAACTCCAAAAGTTTTTAAAAGCTTGTTTTATCAAAGAAATGTGATACCTTAAATGGATTTAAAATGTCGTGATAAAGTCCAAAGGTAAGTGAATAATCACTAACGACTTCATAAATCTAAAACTAACCAACCCTAGAAATTAATATATTGTTTCATAGGATGGTTGTTATAATTGGCTCTGTTATTAACATTTTAAAGGTAAGTGAATAACAACTAATGAATTCATAAATCTAAAACTAACACAATTAAAAATTAATATTTTGTTTCAGAGGATTGTTGTTATAATCGGCTATGTTATTAACATTTTAGTAATAAGTTTTCTTAATTAATTCATTCTTTGGATAAATATTTCTTTTGTGTTGAATGAAAATTGTGTTTAAGGAGGAAATCTCTCGCACATGGAAAAAAAGCTCAATGAAAACTATAATCTACACAACTCTACAACTCTAGCCCAAGGAGATTTTAGATGAGAGTAGAACATTGAAAAGCAAGTTGTTGAGCTACAAACCAAAGAGGTAAGCTAAAAAATCAGAAATGAAGAGCAAAAGAGTAATTTTCGGTGTTGAACTATTAAGCAAATTCATCCACTCAAGCATTTATGCTATCTAAATTTTAAATCTTTAATTTTATTATTATTTTTTTAATTTTGCTTACAAGCCGTAATAAATTTTGAAAAGTTAGGATTAAACTGAATTAATTTGAGTTATTTCTTTAGCTTGCTTTTTGAGACCGACTCTTCAAGCTATTCTACAAGGGTTTTCTCTTACAAAGGATTACACAATTATTCTCTCATAATCCCCAATCAAGTTAAGGTGACAAGTATTAAATTTTATTTATCACAATAGTTTTAGTTTAAATGCAATGCAACATCATGACAAAACTATTTCAAATTAATGCATGAATTTATGAGGATCAAATATGATGAAACAATAAAGAGTACTCCAATTTAACACTCAAGCTTCATTTATCACACAAAAATTTAAGATAATTCAAGTCAAGTTGAAAAAATCTAAGTTATAAGTTCTAGCTATATTTTAAAACAAGATGTTGAAACCTTGAAGCACTTATAAAAGAAAAAGATGGACACACTCTCCAAGCTTTTTTTTTCTCAAGAAAAAAGTTATGCACTTGGTGAATCAAGAGAGAAGAAAGTGCTCAAAGTTTTTAAATGAATGCAATGGTGGATGAAAATTTTGGCTAAATAAGAGGTGGAGTGGAGAATATCAGCTAAGACAAGAAAGAGAGAGATTTGGATGAAGGAAATTATGTTAAAATAGTATAGGAAATAGTTCAAGTTTTGTGGCCAAAAATAAATTTAAAATAATTTATCATAACATATATGATATAGTTGGGCCTATTATTCGATATAATTAATTTAAAATTCTAAATTAAACTAATTTGGAGGAGCTTAGTTTAATTTTAAATTTTAGTGGGAAATAAAAAAGAAATTAATTTGAACTCGAGATATATTTAACAAACCACTTAACTTAATTAGAATAAATAACTAAATTTAATTAATTCGATCAAGAAAAGAAAGGATAGCCAATGGGGTTCCAAATTGGATTTAATTGAATGATTAATTAAATAACATAATATAATTAAATTAAGCCAAGGGAATATAATTTAATTGAATTGAACAAATCAATTCAATTATATAAATTTAATAGGGGTAGTCAACCACTTTGATTTTAAAAATACTTTTAGTTAATTTCATTAATTTAATTCATGAGAAAGACTTTAGTTAACTCAATCACATTAATTTAATTAAGGTCATAATTTTATTCTTAAGGATTTGAAATTTGAAATTAAAAAAAGATATATTTTTGGAAGCTTACCAAAGATATTAAGTTTAGGTAATTTAAATAGGTTTCCATATAGAATAATGTAAAATATTCAATTTAAATTTAAAAAAATTTCATGACATGAATTAAATAATTTATTTAAATAAAAATAGTTCATAACAATTTGAAATATTTACAATGAACCCATTCAAAGCATACACATATAGGTTGGTTATCATCAACATCTCCAATAGAAGACCCAAGCAAACACATCAGAATTAGTACCCAGAATATTGGTTGGTTCACCCTACTGCTCAATGTTAGAGACTGTGTTGATTCATAGAGTGCAGGTTTCATATTCTTCAAAGAAAGCAACTTCCTTGATTGCCTTGAGGATTTTGAGACCAGCACCATTTGTCTTCAGATAATATGCCCATAATTGTTGTAAAGTCTCTCAAATAGTGATTGTGTCCTCGTGCAGAGAACATCATGGCTAAATGATAGGTTGACATTGCTGCTTCGAAGTGTCGACGCATTGTATATCATTGAGGTGTCGATGATGATGAAGTCGGTAACAGCAAGGATGTCAATGGATGTCAGAGAACTGAAAAAGTCTGATGGTCATTTTTTAAATTTACAGCAAAATAAAAGCTAGCCAAGCAAACAAGTCATTCTAACATAAACAATGTATGATAAGTTGATTTCACTAGTGTAACAGAGTAATATGCAAGGTTTCAGAAAGCATACCAAGAACAATCATCTCTTCAACACGTTTTTGGATGTAGAGAGGAGAGAATTCGGCGTCTAACATTCTGTTGCATGGGAACGAACACTGAAGCATTGACCCTCGAGGTGAGATTTACAAGAGCATATGCTCTGGAAGGTAGATAGAGGCACGTCTTGGATCTTTCTTGATTTTCTGTCCATTAACTTTCTTGTCCTCCATGCAATTTTGAATAAACTAGCTGTTGCATATATATTTGCAGAATGAAGTTTATTGATTTCGAAAAATATAAGGTAAGATGATCACCAGCAGCAACTTTTCCTAGAGACATTTTTCATGTATCCTAAAAAAGCATAACAATAACAAAACCTTTATCCCACCAAGTGGGGTCGGCTGCATGAATCCTTTTTCTCAATTGCGTCATATTTAGTGTCATATTTTCATTTAATTCTAATAAATTAAGATCATTTTTTATACAATATGCCTTAGTCATCCTAGGTCTAACTCTGTCTTTCTTAACATAAGTCGAATCTAAAACATCTACTCTTCTAATCGGATCATCAGATGGTCGATGTTTATTGTTACCAAACCATCTAAGATGATCGTATCCTAAAAAGCATTGCACCCCACAAAAAAGAAAAAAGTTTCAAGCAATCGCTGTCAAAATAGTTACATAACGCTTGATGAGACGTAATGTTGGCACGTTCGTTGTGAATATTGAATTCATTGGAAGCAAACACTTTGGCGAATTCATTCTACGCGGACAGAAAATAATTGGAAACTTGATGATTTCATTAGCAAGTAGGCCTTTTATTCTGGTGAATTTAGCTACAGAGCTAGCATTGAGGCAAGTGGTTCAAAGGCTTAGCAATTTGATGAACCTAGTTCATTAGAGTAATATGACTTTAAATAACACTATCCAAGCAATATTAGGAGTATACATAAACTAAATAAAGCATGCGTAATATTTTTAATGCTTGCATTTGAGCAAAAAAGGTATTACCAAAATGTCATAATGTAAGTTAAATGATAAAAATTGATGTAAGTAGAATGGTGAATGAATGAATCAGCTGTTTGTTCAATTTCATTCATTTGTTCTTTTTTTAGGAACAAGTCAAGTATGAATATGACCCATCTCATTCAAACAAATCTATTGAAGTGTCATTTGGCATCACTATATTTTTTAAACTTAAATTTTTTTTTTTATTTTTAATGTATTCTTTCTCTTATTTTTTGTTTTTTAACATGATATTAAAATATATTTGCCATTATCATGCATTTATTATTTTGTTTATGTTCCAAAATGACAATCCCAGGTATAAGTACACATAACTAAGGTAGAAAATTAAGCTTTTGACCTAACCAAATGGTGAAGAAAGAAAAAGATCTACAGTGTCTTTTAGCCACAACAAACTCCTTGAGACACTTTGCTTCACAAAAAAGAAAAAAATCATAGCAAAAGGGGGGAGAAAGGTGAAAAAAAATGAAGGAAAATAAAAGTAATAAGAGAAAAAAAGGAAAGGAAACCGACAGACAGAGATAAGCACGACCTCAATGCTCATCCATCTAGCTCTAGTTTAGAAGAGCCTGCTCATCATATTGGTGTTGATAGTCAGTTGTTTGTGGTGTTCTAAGGCTTGATAGAGGCAGGAAATTGATGAGTGGTTAAAGTTTTGTGCTGGCCAAGGAACTGGTGGCAGTTGCCGTGTGATGGAAGAGGCTTCAAGTGGCAAGAGGAAGCAAGTTGGGGTGGGTATCAGCTGAGAAAAAGAGTAAGAACGTTGGTGATGAGATGTAGGAGTGGCGATGAGTCAAACGAAAGATGGTCCGGTTTAGTTTGAAAATGAAAAGTAATTTAATTTTTTTAATTTTCTAAATTTATCTTAGTGTTTATTAAAGAAAATATGTTTTTTTAACATAAGGAATTATATTTTTAAATACTTAGAAATAAAAAAAAAATATATAAAACATGGACTCATGTGCTATCAAGTTCAAGCCATAAAATAATACAACAACAACAACAACAAGCATTTATCCCATTAAGTGGGGTCGGCTACATTGATCCTTTTTCTCCATTGCGTCCTATTAAGTGCCATATTTTTAGTTAGTTCTAATAAATTAAGATAACTTTTTATACAATATGCCAAAGTTTTTCTTGCTCTAACTCTATCTTTCTTAGCATATGAGTCTAAAACATCTATTCTCCTAACCAAACTGTCAGATGGTCCACATTTAATGTGATCAAATCATCTAAAACGACTCTCTCTAATTTTATCTGTCACTGGAGCTACACCAACCCTATTACAGATATATTCATTTCGCTTTTTTTCTCAAGTGTCAAGCCACTCATCCACCTAAGCATATAATAATTATAATAATTTAAACATATATTTTGTTAACAAGCATAATCAAAATTTTAAATTGGGAGATTTACATACATATCACCCCAAACTATATATTTTACTCACTTAACACCACAAGTTTTAATATAACAAAACAATCACCCTAAACTTCTCCATTCAGCAAATATACCACTCTGTAACTCTCATGCTCTCTTGGCAGTCTACACCATGTCACCTACACTTCTCCTGTTTCTGCTGACATAGACCCCTTCTCCCACATTTCACCGTTTCTTCCCTTCCCACCTTTTTCCTACCGAATCCGTAGAGTTCTCGCCTTGCTTTCTCCTTCGCAGCTCAGCCTCTTTCGCTCAAACAACAATCTTCTTCGCTGCTCTTCATTACAAGTACTTGGGAAACAATGTCTTTACTTGGAAGCTTATCACTTCCCCTCTGGATGGCACACTTGGTGTCCCTTCTTTGTCTGGGTCTTTTGCTCAGTGTGAAACCGGGTAGAGCATTTGGCTTCCTTCGACTATTAAAATCTGTAACTTTCATTTACCTGTTTCTCTTTTCCTTTGGATTCCACTATAGCTCTTTTCTTAATTTGGGTCTCTTTTATTTATTTATTTGTTTGTTTTTTGCTTTCCTCTATATATGTAATACACAGGAATTGGGTAGTAAGCATGTAAATCTTCCTTTTTATACTTAATTTTGAGATTGGGTTTCCAAAAAAAAAAAAAAATAGAAGTCAGATGACAGACATACATTAAGGCGGGGCTGAAATCTGCTAGAGAAGCAGCATAAGACCAAAGCCGTCGTATTTTCTTTTTTCAGCCAAGCTCTGATAACTTCTCTTGGATGCTAGAGATTGGGAGACTAACTCTTCTCCACGGACTGGATAGGTTTTAAGTTAAGAATGAGACTTGTTATCGAATTGCGGAGTTGGAGCATATTAATCATTTTTGCCATTAAAAATCAAACTTTTTTAAAATGTGAAGAATGCTGAGGAGGCTTGGTGTGCCGATGTGATAAGAGGAATCTCGTGGATTTTTTCTTTTAATAAGGTAATTTTAGTGTCTATCTCAAAGGTACCATTAATTCTCTGAGAAAGATCAGAACCGAACAATCACAAATTTTAATGTTTTTTATTGTTGCAAGTCTTGCTATTTCATAAGCCAGAAGAAGAGATTCGATGTTTGGAGAGCAAATACCAGGGTAAATAGATTTCAAATGGCTGCAACAGTTACTAATGCCTTGTATCCAGTTCAAAGCTTTCCATCCAATGCTATCTACCTCCAATATATTGAGCATGGAAACAGGAAAATTACAAACAGCAGTAATCAGATGCATGAAAACAAGTCAGCAAAATTTCCAATTTCCCAAATGCATGGCTGTTGATGAGCTGTAAACAATCATCCACCTCCAAGCCCTCGAATTTCAGTGTTCGTTTATTTTTAATCACCTTTGTAATCATCAATGCAACGGAGTCTATCCGAGTAGTTACTAAAATCATACTTTCCAAACTTCCATTAGCTAGAGAGATGAACCTACTCTTAAATGTCATCCGGAACAAGTAAGAACTTATTGAGCATCACTTCAAACTTCAGATTCACATTAAGTGCATCAAATGATTCCAAATCAAGCTTCCCCTTTTTGAGAGAATTCAACATGTTTGCAATTACTTTCTTTACATTTAAGTTGTTTGAAATGCAATTTTTTCAATTTTTTATTTTATTTTTAACGTTTTTAGATCAACAAATACATTTTTAGGAATTGTAAAAGCTAACTTTTTATCCCCCACCAGATTGAAGCGTTATTGTGCAAACATAGATTATACTAATTCATGTAATAAATCATGCATCGTGTACCCGAAAAGGTAATTTGACTCAAACAAAGATTTCTTTACCAAAATATCAAAATAACTTCCTCCAATATTTTCCATAGTTTCACCTGGTAGGAATGTGACTGAATAAAACCCAATGCAGTCCACATTTGGACTAGTCTTAATTATTAAAGTTAGGATCTCGAGGGAACACGCTACAAAATGTGAAACAATTTTTACCAGCCATTAAGAATGATGTCTTTGTTATCAGTACAATTCTAGTCCAGGAGAACTCATGTGGCTTATAGTTATTAACACTAACGGCGCCATCAATTCTTTGTGATATCAAATATATATATTTCACTGAATTTAAATCCAATTCAGCTGAAAGAAAAAATCTGTCAAACATATATCCTCTTTTTTTTAAGCAATTGAAGCTAGCATTAATTTTGCTCATTACTATAACAAGTATTAAAGAGCCCTCTATTACAATTATAAAAATTGACAATAGAATAAAATAGGAGATTAGTGAATGAATGAATGATACCTTAATCACCTATATTAAGAAATGAATATTAGATAGCATCGACAATGATATAATCATTCAATACTTTTAGAATGTAAAAAACAGATATTATATACTATAAGTTTTTAAAAAACTTAATATTTAATGATTTTATATATATTAATAAATTCACATTTTTTTAATCACTAATGTCAATCCCAAGCATGGATGAGAAGAGTAGTTTTTTAAGAAGTTTAGCTAAGCTCTTACAAAATTTTTAGCCCCACCACTACCAACATAAATAACATACGATAAGTCGAGGTTCACGACAGATAAAATCACAATCAAATATCAATTAAATAAATCATTCTTACAAAAATAATCATAGCAATTTTCACAAGTATAATAGTTCAATATGCACATGTCAGGGAACAAGGTTGAAGAAAAGCATACCACAAATAGTTATTTCTTCAACCAATTGTTGCATGTAAAGAAAAGAGAATCTACACTGTAACATTCTGAGACCAGGCAACAAGAAGGGAAACATTGAATCCATGGTTTTTTTGAATCATACCCTCAAGGGTGAAGTTTTACAACAGCGCATTCCCAACAAGGTAAATAGAGCTGCATCCTCTGTCTTTTTGAATCGATTTTTGTTCCATTAACTTCCTTGTCTTCCATGCATTCTCCCACGAACTAGCTGCTCCATATATATTAGCAAGGACAACATAGTTTACTGATTTCTGAGGATAAAAGGTTAGAAGATTACCAGCAGCAACTTCTCCAATAGACTTATTGTCATGTATCCTACAAGCCCCAAGCATAGCACTCCAAATTGATATGTTGGGTTTAAAATTCATTGTCTTTACAAAATTATAAGCTTCATTAATAAGACCTTCACGTCCAAGAAGATCAACAACACAAGAGTAATGTTCGGATCTAGGTTGGATGGCATATTTGTTGACCATCAAATCAAAAAAAATCATTCCTTTTCTTGTGAGACCAGTATGACTACATGCAGAGATAAGGGAAAGAAATGTAACATCATTTGGTTTCACCCCATTATCCTCCATCTTATTAAAAAGCATCACTGCATCTTCACCCTGACCATGTTTACCATAAGCAGTAATCAAAGAAGTCCATGAAATCACATTTTTATTTTTTATCTCATCAAAAGCAAGATGGGCATCTTGGAGCTCTCCAGATTTGGCATACATATCAACAAGGGCATTGTGCAAAGCCAAATCATGGTTAGATTGATTTTTCACTGTACAAGCATGAATCTGCCTTCCGAGGTCCAGCGAAGCTTCATTGGCACTAACATTAAGCATGGAGCATAGGATAACATCATCAATTTTCATGCCTGTTTGGTTGAATTTGCAGTAAAGCTTCAGTGCATCCCTGCTAAAACTTCCATCTGTTGAATATCCAGTGATCAAGGCAGTGCAGGAAAAAAGGTCCTGCTCAGGCAAAGAGTCATAAAGCAACCTGGCACTACACATTCTCTTGCATTTGACATACGCATCAATAAGTGATCCAGAGACGGCATAATGACTTGAAAACCCTGATTTGATAACCAAGGAATGCATCTTATCAGCATTTAAGAAATCCTTTCTTAAACCACATGCCTTCAGGATGCTTGCAAATGTGAAATGGTCTGGAAACTTACCTGCATAAATCATTCATTAATTTTCAAAAATAACAGCATAAAGCAAAGTGGACACAGTATTATTTTAGGGCTCATTTGGTGCATAAAGTTGGAAAAAATATGTTGAAAAATTGATTACTTTTGAGAGCCAGTCATTTGGTTGGATGTTGTGGTTAGAAATAACATGAATTTTCAACCCTTCAAAAATCTTTAAAATCCGTCAAAATTGAGGATTTTAATTTCACAATTAAAATAAATGAAAACAAAATTCTCATTTTCTAAAACTTAATTTTCATCTGCAAGCAATCAAATGAGCCTTGGAAATAGCTCCCATATCCCATATCATTTCATAACACTCAAGCTCCTTTGTTGTTCATGCATAATTATTCATGTCAATTCTCTTACTTTGATCACTTGAACTGCAACCCAAAAATCTTATTCATTAATGTTTCAGTATACTTATTTCTAGGATTGCGTTTTAGACTGAGTAACAAGTTTCCTGCTGAGTTCATAATTTACAATAAAACTGTGGGTCAAAAAGAAGAAAAATACTTTGAAATCTCATACATGTCTACTGATGTTGAAGTAGCAATCATGTTAACTTACTAAGAAAATAACAAAATGATATGCTACTAACAAAAAAATATAGCAGGTAAGCTCCAAACATAATCAACAAAGAACAATTACACGGCAAGACAAGCATATGATGACATCATGAAAGACACTAATAATGTACATTTCAACCTCTCTAAAATTATAATTCCAAATGGTTACCTTCTTCCAGCATTGAGATAAACAATTTGAACGAATCATCGGCCAAACCACGAACTAAATGCCCCCCAATCATGGAATTCCACAGCACAACATCTCTATCCTCCATCCCCCAAAACAAACTCCAAGCATCCTCAAGCATTCCACATTTCAAGTGAAAATCCACAAGAGCACCATTCACATACAAATTCTGCCTAAATCTGCTCTTCTCAACGCAACCTTGAATCTGCAATCCGCTTCTAATGCAACGGGTAGCAGTGCATGCCCTGATAACACTTGAATAAGTAAACTGGTTGGCCTTGTTACACCACCTATGCATCAAAACAAATATGTCAAGGGCCTCATACAAGAACCCATTTTGCGAGTATCCCGAGATTAATGCAGTCCAAGAGACCACATCAGGTTCTGGCATTCGATCAAATACCTTTCGAGCCAAAACTAATTCTCCAGCATTAGCGAAAAAGATTATAAATTTGGTGTTCAGGTGAAGGTTCGGAAGATATCCACGAGCAAAAAGATGGTCATAGAGGAATTTTCCTTCTTTTTTGGCGTTGGTGTCGACACAAAACTGCAAAAGATTCGAGTAAATGGAAGAAGCCAGTGGGTTCCGGTAAGAGTGTAAGGTTTCAAGCGCTTCTCTGAGCTTGCCAAGGTTGCACAAAGCGAGGACTTTGGATTCGGTTTCATGTCTCAAATTGGGCCAAGAGCCAATTGATCTTCTCCCGACCAAGTTCATGGAAACATGATGCAACGAACAAACTCAGCAGCGCTGAATGAGTTCAGAAGGATTTAAAGAGAGGAAATTTGAAGCCATTGACGGACTAAAGATGTCTCCTTTTTGAGCGAACTAAAGAAAGGAAAAATTATTGCATAGCTTTAGCAGCGTGGGGAAAGAGCATAAGAAGAATTCTGGACAATCGAACACTCGAGCTTGAGCAGCAGTCAGCTTACGAAAGCAGTGCGCGCGAGAAAGAGAAATAATAAGGGTGTTTTTGGAGCGATTATTGCCTTCCGCACCTAATAATTAGACGTGTTTTTGAGGGAGGGCCGTGGGCTCTTCTAAAACATTAAAGGTAGCCTGGTGACCTGCAGCGGACTGCATTTAGTATTGCACTTAGTATAAAAATCTAATCTTATTTTCGGCTTAGCAGACAAAACATGCGATCCAAATGATACCGCAGTGTTTTCAAAAAAGCCCTCATACTTATAAGCTGCCCCAAACATGCTTAAGAGACTCTATCTAAAACAATACGTATCAAAATAGAAGTCCTCCACTAAATATTATCTTTATATAAAATTATGAGAATGATAAACAATTATTTTGCAAATGAAATATTAAGTATTAAGCATGTAAATAAAAATAAAGCATGGACGTTAAATATGAAAAATATAAATAACATACATGTAAAATCTTTAATTCATAAATTTTAATGATAAAACTATAAAATAAAATAATAAACCAATATTGGAAACTAAATTTAAGATAAAAGCCAAATGAGAAACATCAACATAGGTTATAAAACCAAAGGATCTAAGAAAACTTAGAACATCGTGATTCTCATGTTGATCGAGAAACTAGGAAATTTAACCAAATCAAAAAACTAAAATATCAAACCTCAACTTAAATAATTAAATTCACACTTAAGTTGATCAATTGTAAACACTTCCTGAACTATAGAAATTTGTATCTGATCATAAATGAGATAGTAACTCACTTAAGTAAATCAAAAAAACTAAAATATCATGCCCAAATTTAGATTGGCCCGCTTATTTAGTCTCTTTGTAGAGTCTAGACTTACACTGGGATCTAGAAATCAATGCAATCTTTTCAACTCAAACTTTTTAAATCCAACCTTTCAACTCAAACTTTTTAAATCAAACTTTTCAAATCAGCATTTCAACTCAAACTTTTAAAATCAAAACTTTCAACTCAAGCCTTTGAACTTAAAATTTTCAAATCAAATCGTTCAACTCAAACCTTTCAAATCAATTTTTTCAACTTAAACCTTTCAAATTAGACCTTGCAAGTTAGACTTTTCAAACCCAACCTATTATGTACAAATCTAACAAATTCAATCCATTCCAAATTCCTTTTTGAATTCATCCTAATTCTATCATACACAACTCCTTAAAAGATTTCCCAATTTCAATCCCTACAGTATGCCTTTTTTCCATAGTTGGTTAATCCTTTTTCCAAGCCTTTCCAACTCATATCATCACTGGACTGTAAGTCAAACTCTTGAATTCCATAAATATGCCCTTCAAATCTTGAATCTATCTATTTAAACTCCTTAAAATACCAATATTAAAACATCAATCTTGAAATATCAACATTGTAATATTAAATAATACATTCCAATACTTTTAATCGAGAGTTTTTTCAAGAGTGCACAACTCTTGGGATATAATTAACTATGGGGCTTACCCTTGTAGGAATACGAAATCCCAAAATAAATAAACACTATCTTACACTCATGAGATAAAAAATATAATTAATGTAGGCTCATATGTTTTAAAGATTTTTATCTTCTCAATAATTAGACCCAAAATAATATTTTTACCCCCTAGAGTGGTATATTATTCTCCAAATGATGTATTCAATTATTTAGACATAAATTTTTCAAGTTATGTAGTTTTCTTCATGAAACAAAAGCAAAAAAATGTCAACACTTGGTTGTTTCTTGAATCCTCCATCTTCATTATAACATTGGAGCAACTCTAATGTCTGTTTCTAAGATTAAATTGTATTATGTAAAAGGAGTATTACAAAGACTCCTCTCTCACAAAACTAAAAAAGTGCTAAACCAAACATAATAAGACTTTGTTAATGGAGATAGTGGAGACCTAACCTCCATCAAAATTAGAAAAGCTCATCCTTAAATCTTATAGTCGTAACTTATCCAACCAACTATGTCGCCATTTTGAATCAAAAAAAATTTTTTTGTTCCATTTTCATTTTATTTTTAAAGGAGTCACCAGTTTATACATCATCATATACATTCTATTCTAAATAATTCTCTCTTCTAGATCATGCGAATGATCAGAAGAAGAGAAGAACCAAAAAAGTAGTGCATACGACAAAGGTGGACAAACAAGCGAAAGAACATGGAGAACTTCCGTGCGACATGCTTCACAAGGATAGGCCAAGCATATATGCTCGAACAAGATCAGATTGAAATAGCTTGTGCCAAATATTCGTGAATAAATGGCTACGACAGATACCCACGATTAGAGATTCAGGTATGTTTGCCTGGTATGGGTCCAGGGTGCTTCCAAGGGGATATGTCCAAGAATACTCTTGATCCAGGGAGTTTTGCTTACATCTAAAGTGAAAACTAGCACAAAGCTATCAAATGACAGTTATTTCACAAGGGCATACTCCAATGCTTTCAAAGCTCTAGATAACATATTGACTAGATAAAGAAGGAATGCCAATAATCTAGCATCACTTCTGAGCGCTAGTACGCATTGATCAGTTAGGAAGGCAAGCTAAGGTCACTTAAGTCAAACCTACCAACTGATCGAGATGAGTAACCTCAATGCCCACACTACGTCTTTGGTGAACACCACGAGTTTTCCATCATTATCCGAGGGTAGGTAGGTTGGCTAGGGAGTCAAGTAATAAAGCTGAGGATGTCGCAATATACGATGTCCTCATGAACAAAATGACTGAGATGGTTTAAGCAAGATCAAAGTTGCATGGCTAAGGAGCCAATGTTTAGTGATGTCAACCACAAGGAATGCTAATGAGACTTATATCCAATCTGAAGCCAAAGAGGCTTGACCCAAAACTGAGTTTAGAGGCAATAGAGGCGTGACTTGAAAAATATGGATTCAGAGGCCATAGAGGTGTGACTGTGGTAGGTAAGTTCAGGGGCCTTCAGGGCATGACTTGGCCTGAAAACTGACGAAGCTCCAAATACGTAATATGGTAAGGAGAAATACCAAAGGATTTACATTCCTTCTTAAGGGTATGCATCGTAAAAGGCAGGATTATTTCATGTAGTACAAGTTCTTCTATCACACTCTCATGAAGGAACTGCCTGAAAAGGTCATGGTTCAAGAACTATGATAAAAGGTGGATGAAAAGCTGAAGCCATCAAAAGACAAGATCGTTCTCCCAAAAGAGCGGGGCAAAGGCCGTGCAACTCAAGAAACATGATAACAAGCGGATAAAAAGCCAGAGTCATCTAGAGAAGGGATGCTTTCGGGAAAGAACCGACTAAAGAGTCATGTGGTTTGAGAAGCATCAAAATCAAGAGGCTAAAAAGCAACGAATCATCATAAGATTAGATGTTCTCATGAAAGAACCAACTAAGGAGTCATATGGTTCAGGAGACATCAAATGCTAGATTGGCTAAGGTGGTTTAGCAATGTAAGATTCCATATCAAGAATAGGGCAACATAATTCTTACTGTATATGACATCATGATATTGTCAGATGTAAGGACATTGTGACTTAACACAGATCTATTAGATATCTAAGGTGGCTTAAACAATGCGGCGTGTCTAATGACAAAGTGATGAGATCAACCTAGTAAAACATAGTATATGAGGGACTCAAATGAACAAGGCAACCCATCCTCGCAACGCTTTTGCAGGCTTTTAGCAAAGCGAACCTCTCTGAGGATTTTTCTCACAGGCATGAGAATACCAAACTTAGGCATGGATTGATCAAGTAAGCAAGTAGGCTAAAATTAGTGTGAAAGAAACTCCAACATAGCGAGCAGAGTCAACTAAGTCAACAAGAATTGTTAAAGAGGCATGATGATTCAAGTGTTACACCAAAATAATATACTATTTTAAGTACATATTTTATGTTTATTTTTTGTTATATTGCACTTTAAAGAAGGTTTTTTTTTCATGTTTTTGTTGCAAGTATATCATTTTTAGGTATTTGGAGCAAAAATGACAAAAAGAACAAAATTTGGAGCCAAAACAACAAATTGTGGGATTCTGGCGCATGATGCGCCGTTTGACAGAAAACTGGCGCATGATGCGTCAGATTGGCGCATTGTTGACCTCATTTTTGGTTGAGGTTTAGTTTTTCCTCTTTAGTAGCCTAGGGTCTAACCATAGGACATTCCTATTGACTATTCCTAGAAAACTAGAAAAGGAACCCTCATAATTAGAAATTTTAAACTCTTCATTGCTCAACTTGAAGTTCCACATATTAGTCATAACCTCTAGCACTTAGTAGGTGGGGTCAATATGGGGGAGCTCAAGATGAGCCCCCATAGGACTATTTGACCTTAGGGTTGACCTGGGTGTTGGGCTAGAGCTAGTTCACTCACTATCACCTACATCCACTCACAACCCTAAGACCCAAAATTGTTGACTTTGATCCCTTGATCTTTTGAGAGACTCATGTAGATGGTCTCCTAAACTCACTTTAAATGGGAATCTCATTAGTCCATAGCTCATATAGTGTGGTTGACACCTCAATTCTACCAAAGTTTTCAACTTGACCTTTTGCCCCTAAATTCACCCAAATTACCTAAATGCTCTTGAAACCCTAAATTTGGTTAAAATTCCCAATTTCATCCAAAATACCCAAATTTGTTCAAAAATCTTTTCAAAACATTTCAAAATACCCAAATTTCCCAAAACCACCCATAAATTTTGAAATTACCAAAATACCCTCAAATTTGCCAAAATTACAAAATTATCCTTGACACACCAAACTTTCCCAAAACCTCCAAAATCACTTTAAATGTCTCCTAAACCAATTAGGACCCTTTAATTGAACCTAATTTTGACCAATTTGACCATTTTGACCAAAACCCCCAAATTGCCTTTAAAGGCCCAATTTTCCCAAATTTACCTTAAATGTCCATCAATTTGGCCAAATTCTCTTCAATTTCAATTCTAAACTCAAATTAACCATTCATATGACCAATACAAACTAAATCAAATCCTAATTGACCCGTTCTTTGAGCTCAATTTTGATCTATAGTCAAATCTCCAATTTTAGCCCTATGATTTAGGCTCACTTAATTGAACCCAATAACCTACTCAAATTGCCCCAATTTGAATCCTAAACTCTTCATAACAATCATAAACATCAAATTTAACCTCAAATTGGCCTTTTTGAAGCCTCAATTGCACTCAATTTTAACCCAAGTCCAAAAAATCCCCAAATTGACTATCTCCAAATTCCACCAAATTGAATGCCCTAACCCAAAAATTAACACCTAATTTATGTTGAAAACTCTTCATGATATTCCTATAAACCATTTTCAACCACAAATTTGGACTTAGCCCAACCTTATCCCAACCTAGAACCAAGTCTAGTCCAACATGCCCAAAGTGACCAAAATCCCAAAATCCTTCAAGTTGAGCTTCCAAATGAACTCAAAATTACTTAAATCCTTCACCAAAAACCTTCATGACAATCATTACACTTTGTTGATCAAGCAATTGAGCTCAATGTCATGGATAGCCTAATCCAAACCCAACATTTAGCCATTTTGACCTAAATTGGACCCATGCACCAAAATTGACTTAGTCATCATAAAGTCACCAAATTAAGGTTTCCACAGCCACTAAACACACCTTATTGACCAGGCTAAACCACTTTAATCCACCCAAGTAAGTTATGGACCAATGGGTCTCTAAATTAAGGGATTTCTCCCCATTTTTGGGTCTTAACCAAAAAATCTCTACCATCATTAAATTATAATTAAGCCTCCCCCTGGTTCACCTGACCTCTGACCACCACCTCTGGCCTTGCCGGCCGGCCTAGTGGCCAGAAAACACCAAAACTGAGAGCCGGAAGGTCAAATTCAAACCCAAACTCACCCATCTTAGCTGACCAATTCCAATTAGCTTTAACACTTTGAAATCCTCCACATAAGCATTAGTTTGCACCCATCAATTAGCCCTATCAGCCACCCTAAGTCATTTTATTTAACCCCACCCTCTCATGGAAAAAAAGGTGTGTGCAACATCCTTGAGGAAACTATGTCCAATTGCTTTCAGACACTCTCCAAGAAGTCTTAAGCTCATTGTCATCATTTTCTCTCATTGATCCCCACTGTGGAAGCCCAGTTTTGAGCTCAAATTTCTACCCAAACCAGGATAGAACTCTCCATAGCTCCACAGTCCACCAAAATCAAATTACTTGTGCACATACCATCCCTAGGGCAAGAGAGAGAAGTTGATCCCCCATCAAAGCTCCCTTTGAAACAACCTCTAGGATAGCTTTATACTAACACCTGAAACCCACCTCGATCGAATTCATACCTAGATAATTCACCAAGGCTTGGAACTTCATCTGGAGATTCGTTGGACCCAATCGAAGCTACCACAACCATCTGATTGAGGCTTCCCCTCTGAGACAAAGGTATTGAACTCTAACCCTAATCAGAGCTTATTTCAAATCTCCATGTGCAATGGCTTGATTTCATACTTGATTAACCATATAAATAGGTTTGTCTTGAGTAGACGAAGGTTTAGAAACAAGCCCCATACAATTTGGTTGAGTCTAGACAAAGATCTTAAGGTTTTAGTGTGACTAGCTTATGGGTTAGGTCACTTGGGGACGATGAACGGATGCGGTCCGATCGTACATTTATTTAATAAACGGTCCTGATGAAGCCGAACAAAGATATGGTTCATAAAGCGTGGTCCACATGGAGGCTACGTGGCTTGCGACGTCAAATGGTAGAGCGACACGTGCGCAATTTTGAGCTGCCTAGGATGCGTTGGTGTTGAGTTGGATAAGTAAATAAATTAGGATTTTATAATTTATTTAAATACCAGAACTTTAAAAAATCATATCTTTGCATAGAAAAATGATAAAACTAAAAGAAAAATTTCCTCTTGCTCAGTGAACAGAAGACAATAATGTGGATTAAAAATAAAAGTTATTTGTCAAACATATGGCTATTAATGAATTAAATACACTATGTGGTATTTTAATCCTCCATGATTAAATATTGCTCATCATGGCTTGAAATTTTGAGGGTTCCTTCCTCATGACAGAGGTCATGTCTTCTGATTTTTCCAAGGTTAGATGACATTTCTATGGTTGTAGCCCTAATTTTCAAGATAAGGTGACAATTTTGGATATTTTAATTATATAAATCAAAATATAATTTGGAAAATTATGGGAATAATTTTAGTAGGTTTCGTATGGTTAGAGAAATCTAGGGAAAATATCATGATACTTTGAATTATCCTGTAAATTTCTATATTTAATTAAATGTAAATACCTTGTGTAATTTTTTGCAAATTATATACTTATCAAAAAATTGATAAAATCAATCCTAAATTGTTCATAAAAATCATTTTTATTCACTGCAAAAATTTGAAAGTTATTTGATCAAGTTTAAGTATTAAAGGTGATTTTCTAAGGAACACTGTATTTTTGTACAAAAGTAATTATAATAATTAAATACACTTGGGAAAATTATGAAAAGTGATTTTCTGAGTTTCTTGTGATCTGAGGCACTTAGGAAAAGTAAAAATTATTTTTTAGAAAATACTTAATTTTTTAGCCTCATTTTTTAATTTTAAAATAATTAAAAATAATTAAAAATCCCAAAAATGTCAAAATATTTCAGAACATGCCTAATTGTTCTCTGATCACCTGGGATCTACTAAAATATTTTTCCTAATTTTACTAAGTTAAAAATAAATTTTAAAAGCTTAAAAAATGAATTTCCTTTATTTTCTCATTAAAATAATTATATTAAATAAATTAAAAATCATAAAAATACAAAATTTGATTCTCTAAGTTTTCTGAACTCAAATAAGTCTAATAAAAATATAAAAATAATTTTAACATTGAAATTGATCCAAAATTAAATAATAATGCTAAAAATTTAATTCAAAAAACCATGAAATTTTACCTAAGTATTTCTCTGACCTAAGAAAACCTTTAAATAAATCAAATTTTGAAAATCTTATTTTCTAAAAAATAAATAATTAAATTAAATTAAATTTTGAGAGGCCCACATATTCTCCTCTACTATTCTAATTTCCTCATGGATATGACACTCTAAACCCTCAAAGTCATTTGAGTTGTGTTTAGCAATTTATGAGGTGAGGTGCTCCAAGGGCAAAATAGTCATTTTTAGACTTTGGTACCTTGATCAAAATTTAGGATTAACTAAGGGAAAATGGGTAATTTTGATCTTAATAAGCATGTTTGGGTGATTGAAATACAATGGAATTAAAAGGTAGAAACTCACTCACCACCTTAGCACAACACCAACAAAATCATAACTCTCCTAATCTTCATGACTTGTAAGTCAATTAAAGATCAAATGATTCTTAAGTAAAGGGTCTTAAGCTAGAAAAGATGATAATTTACTTCTCTTAAGCCCAAAGTTTAGGACGACTTGACCATTTGATAAGAATTCATATCAATTAAATTAAAATTTTGATAATCACCAATTCACCTATTATGATTGTTAAGGACTTGACAGTAACCTAGGCTTGATGTCTAAGTTCAATTGATCATATATAGAAGACGATATGATCGGTGATTAAAATCTTTAAACACTACAAGCCTGACCTTAATTGTGGGCACCACAATTTCAAATGGCTTATGCTTGCCTTAGGGGCACTCGCTCACATAAATTTTAAATGAAGCATCAATAGATTAATCAGGTATCCTATCCTTGAGATAATTAAATTCTTAAGTTTCACTGAGCAACGGAGTAGTCACACTCTAGCCTCAGATGATTAATGGAACAATATAATAAGTCCAAAATGAACTTGGAATATTTCAAGAGATCTTCAAAGTGATCTAATGTCATGCTTAGAGCATTTTGAAATCTATTGGACATTCTGAAGAGCAAATTGGACTTGTCATGTTTTGTTCTAAAATCATCTACTAGGATCTTCTAAGATTCAATAGAGTCATAGCTTGAGGTTTTAAAAGCTAAACCTTCGTCTACTCCTACAAGTTAAATTCCTTGCAATATTACATACATGCCTTGCAAGTACTGACCTTTCAGGTGGTGGAACGAGAAGACTTGTCAAGTATGCTTTTACAGTTTACAGTACCATCTTTTCTTATACTTTTCACACTGTACTTTTTATGCTTATAAAACTTGCATGTTAAACAACGATGTCACCCTGCATGAAAACCAAAACTGTCAGGATAGCCACTAAACCAAAACCAAAACAAAAATAAAATCAACCAAGATAAAATTCACTGCCACAACATTCAAAATATAAAAAAAACTCAAAATTTAATAAAAAACATCACAAAACAACAATTGCAACTAAATTAAGACGTCTCTATCGGATGATCGGGAATCGCTCAGAGGAGGTAACCTACGGTTGTTAACGAGGCTTCCCACGGTCTAAATGAAAGTATGGAACTCATTGAGTTTAGTAAATTCATTTGGACTAAGTGAATCTGATAAAAATAGTGATATTGGAACGAGGAAACTGTATGATCCTAACCTATGTCGCTCTAATAAACTTTAATATGCCCTATAATATTTAAAGAACCATAACTGACATCTGATTTGAAATTATAACCTGACACATTAAAAAGCTTAAACTCATCACGACGAGGAGCTTGGAGCTAGCATTGTGGGCAGCACGTCCATCTCCAACAGTAGAAGGATCTACAACAACATATCTTTTCTTAGAATTAAAAAACCAAACCATAGGATTTTGAGGTTGTTTGTTTATGTAACATAAATCATCACATTATCTTTAGGCCTATGCACAATCATGCTGTGCAATATAAGACCTAATTCGTCTTAGGGATCCGAGGTTGTCGTTCGTCACGACCTAAAATCTCACCTTCCAGGCTATTTCTGTGATTGTTTCACACAAATGTAAGCCATAAATTAATAAAATTGGCAGGATGAAATATTTAAAAAATTTATCCTCAAAATCAAAGTCAAACAATATGATAGACCGGGAAGTCGCCGAGGTTCTCCTCCGGATCCATGACATCCCCTAGTCTCTCTCTTCCTTTGGATTCTAATAAATGTTCTAGATTTGAGCCATTGCCATTTCACACGCCTTCGTCCGATCTCGTTGAAAAGTTCTATCCTTTGTCCTCTTTGAAGAAAATATTCCCTGATTTTTATTGAGAGTTTTCTTAGATAACTTCGGTTATCTAAGATGTAATTAACTATAGAGGCTTGCACTTATAGGAAGTTTTTTCAAACCCAGCTTAATATAAATCCTATTTAATTCTTCGTATTAAATCGGGGAACTTCTCGGCAAATAAAAATGGTTTTGCAACCAAAAAGATGTCATATATTTCTTAGTTTATTTGATTGAGCCCCACCCTCAAGTCTTGTGTTTATCCGTCGGGATAGATACAGTGTTTGAGGTATAACACTCCTTCATTTAAACTATAAAAAATATTGGGTCAGTTTGATTCCATATTTTTCTAAAATAATATATATA
>NEWO01000104.1:5347-28719 GCA_003013225.1 Phalaenopsis aphrodite | reverse complement strand
AATTCCACCAAATTGAATGTCCAAACCCCAAAATTGACACCCAATTGATGTTGAGAACTATTCATGATATTCCCCTAGACCATTTTCAACCATCAATTTAAACTTAGCCCAACCTAAACCCAAGTCTAACCCAACACCTCCAAATTGGCAAAATGCCCAAAATCCTACAAATTAAACCTCTAAACCAATTCAAAATCGCTGCAAACCTTTTACAAACCTCTTATGACAATAATCTACACATTATTGCTCAATCAATTGAGCTCAATATCATGGCTAGCCTAACCCAAACCCAATTTCTAGCCATTTTGACCCAAATTGAACCCCTTCACCAAGATTGACTTAGTCATGCTAAAGTCACCAAATTAAGGTCTCCACAGCCACTAAGCACACTCTATTGACCAGGCTAAACCAGCCTAAATCTACCCAAGTGAGCTATGGACCAATGGGTCCCTAAATTAAGGGATCTTAACCATATTTGGGCCTTATTTAAAAATACTTTGCCATCATCACTTGCTATTGGGATTAAATAATAATTAACTCTCCTCTGACCTCACTGAGCCAAGAAGTGACTGAACCCTGGCCAACCATTCCCTCAGCTGCCGGAAACAATCACTCAAAGGAGCCCCCATTGGCCAAAACTCAAAATAAAGCTCACCTGAGCTGGCCAAGTCTGATTGGTCACTAGAGCTCTCCATCTCTTCACCTAAGCATCAATTTGCACCCACCAATTGACCCCGATGGCTAGCCTAAGCCTTTCTATTTAATTATCCCCCTCCATGGACAAAAGAGAGCTAACCGAAATCCTTCGGGAAACTCTGCCAAAATCTTACCAGAGACTCTCCAAGCATTCCTAAGCTCAAGCCAACCATCTCCCCCTCTGGTTCCCTCTGTGAGAGTTCAATTTTGAGCTCAAAATTAAGCCAAAACCATGACACATTCCTCCATAGCTCCAAAGTGAACCAAAATTCAATTAATTGTGCACACACCATCTCCACAGTCAAAGGTGTTGATCCCCGACAAAAGCCCTCTCTCAAACAACCTTTAACCTAGCTCCAACACCTGAAATTGAGTTTGATCAAAATAATACCTAGACAATTCACCAGGGCTTGAGACTTCATCTGGAGGTTCATTGGATCCAATCAAAGCTACCACAAGCATCTGATTGAGGCCTCCCCTCTCAGATAAAGGTATTGAGCTCTAACCCTAGTCTGAGCCTATTTTGATTCTCCATATGTATTTACTGTGTTTCATACCGTATAAACCATATAGATGTGATTTGTTTTGAGTAGATGAAGGTTTAAAAATAAACCCCATGTGATTTAGTTGAGTCTAGAAAAAGATACTAAGGTTTTAATATGAACGACATACGTGTTAGGTCACTTGGGGACGATGAACGCATGTCGTCCGATCACACGTTTATTTAGTGGACGGTCCTGATGAAGTCAAACGAGGACATGGTCCATAAAGCGCTGTCCGCATGGTAGATACATGGCTGGTGACGTCAAATGGCCGAGTGCCACGCGTTTCTTCGGATCTGCCTATGATCCAGTCAGCGCCGCGCTTGATTAGTAGAAAAATATAGATTTTTGAATTATTTTAAATGCTTGAACTTCAAAAATCCATATCTTTCTCTAGAAAAATCATAAAAATAAAAGAAAAATATCCGCTTGCTCAGTGAACATAGAAAAATAACGTGGACTAAAAATAAAAATTATTTTCTTATTTTTTTTAATGAATTAAATACCCTCTAGAGTAATTTAATTCATTATGATCAAATGTTCCTCACTATGGCTTGCAATTTTGAGGGTTTGTTTCTCATTACAAAGACTATGTCCTCTGATTTTTCCAAGATCAGAGGACATCTCTATACTTCTAACCTTAATTTTCAAGATAAGATGACCATTTTGGCTTATTTTAATTGTATAAATTAAAAGATCATTTGAAAAATTATGAAAATAATTTTAGTAGGTTTCTTGTGGTTAAGAAATCTAGGAAAAATATCATGATGTCTTGAGTCATCTTGTAAATTTCTATATTTAATTAAATGTAAATATTTTGTGTTAATTTATATAAATTATATACTTAACAAAACTTGACAAAATCAATCCCATATTGTTCATTAAAATCATCTTTATCCACTGTAAAAATTTGAAAATTATTTTATTAGGTTTGAGTATTAAAGTTGATTTTCTAAGAAATCTTGTATTTTTGTACAAAAATAATTATATTAAATTAAATACACCTGAGAAAATTATGAAAAGTGATTTTCTAGGTTCCTTGTGATGAGAGGCACTTGGGAAAAATAAAAATTATTTTTTAGAAAATACTTAATTTTTAGCCTTATTTTGAATTTAAAAATAATTAAAAAATAATTAAAAATTTCAAAAATATCAAAATATTTCAAAATATGCCTAATTATTTTTTGATCACATGGGACTCATTAAAATATTTTTTACCAAATTTTCTAATTTAAAAATAAATCTTAAAAGCTTAAAAGCAAATTTTCCTTATTTTCTCGTTAAAATAATTATAATAAACAAATTAAAAATCATATAAATAAAAAAATTGATTCTCTGAGTTTTTTGAACTTAGAGAAGTCTAATAAAAATATAAAATACTAATTTTGGTAATTAAGACATCATTTTCTATTTAATTAAATCATTGAAGCTTGTTAATAATAAAATAATAATAATAAACATTTAATTCAAAAAATCATGAAATTTTGCTTAAGTGTTTCTCCAACCTAAGAAAACCTCTAATAATTTTCTCACAAATAAAAACTTTATTTTGGAAAGTTAAATAAATCAATTTTTGAAAATTCTATTTTTTGAGTTTAAATAAATAATTGAATTGAACTAAATTTTGAGAAGCCCCCATATTCTCTTCTAATATTGTAATTACCTCATAGACATGATAGTCTAAATGCTCAAAGTCATTTGGGTTAAGTTTAATGAGTTATGAGGTAAAACACCCCAAGGGTGAAATAGTCATTCTATATTTTGGTGCCTTAATCAAAATTCAGGATTAACCATGAGAAAATGAGTAATTTTGATCTTAATAAACATGTTTGGATGATTGAAATACAATGAGATTAAAAGGTACAAACTCACTCACCACACAACATCAACAAAATCATAACTCCTAATCTTCATGACTTGGAAGTCAACTAAGATCAAATGATTCTTAAGTGATGAGCTTAAGAAAGAAAAGATGATAATTTACTTTTCTCAAGCCCAAAGTTGAGGATGATGTGATCATTCAATAAGGATATATGTCACTTAAATCAAAATTTTGATAATCATCATTTTACCTATTATGATTGTTAGGGGCTTGGTAGTGATCTAGGCTCGATGTTTAAACTCAGTTGATTAGATTTATAAGAAGATATGATTGGTGATTAACATATTTAAATACTACAAGTCTGACTTTAATTGTGGGCACCATAATCTTTAAATGGCTTAAACTTGCCTTAGGGGCACCCACTCACATAACTCTTAAATGAAACATCAATTGATTAATCGAGCATCCTATCCTTGGTATAATTAAATTGTCAAGTTTCACTAAGCAATGGAGTAGTCACACTTCGACCTTTGATGATTAATGAAACAATATGATAAGTTTAGAATGAACTCAGAATATTTCAAGAGATCTTCAAAGTGGTCCAGGGTCATGCCTTGAGCACTTTGAAATCTATTGAACTTTCTGAAGGAAAAATTAGACTTGCCATATTTTTTTCTATAATCATCTACTAAGACCTTATGAGATTTAATAAAATCATAACTTGGGGCTTGAAAGCTAAATCTTCATCTGCTTCTGCGATTTAAATTCCTTACAAAATTATATACATGTCTTGCAAGTACTAACCTTTCAGATGGAGGAACAAGAAGAATCGACAAGTATGCATTTAAATTATTGCATTTACCTATTTGTACTTTTTTTCTCGAGCTTGCATGTTAAACAACGATGTTACCCTGCATGAAAACCAAATCTATTAGGATAGCCGCACAACCAAAACCAAAACTAAAGTTAATCAAGATAAAATTCACAGCCACAACAATCAAAATATAAGACAACTCAAAATTTAATCACAAACATCTCAAAACAAAAATTGCAACTAAATTAAAACGTCTTTATTGAATGATCGGGAATCCCTCAGAGGAGATAAACTACGGTTGCTAATGATATTTCTTATAGTCTAAATGAAAGTATGGAACTCATTAAGTTGAATTTAGTAAATTTATTTGAACTAAGTGAATCCGAAAGAAAATTGTGATACCAGAACGAGGGAACTGTATGATCCTAACCGGTGTCGACTTTAATATGCCCCACAATATTTAAAGAACCATAACCATAGGAACATTTGATTTGACATCATATCTTGACACATTAGAAAACTTAAACTCGTCATGATGAAGAGCTTGGAGCTAGCATTGTGGGCAGCACAACCATCTTCATTAGCAACAACAACATATCTTTCATTAGAATTAAACAACAAGCCATATGGTTTTTAGGGTTGTTTGCTTATGCAACCTAAATCCTCAACTCATCTTTAGGTTTTTTGTATAGCTTTGCTGTACAATATAAGCTCAAACTCTTCTTAGGATTCTAAGTTTATTTTTTGTTACGACCTAAATCCTCACATCTTCCAGACTATTTATGTGATCGTTTCACATGAATGTAAACCCTAAACAAATAAAATTGGCAGGATCAAACATTTAAATAATTTCTCCTCAAAATTGAAGCCAAACAATAGGATAGACTGGGAAGTCACCGAGTTTCTCCTCCGAATCTATGACATCCCCTAGTTCTTCCTCCTTTGGATTCTACAATAGATGTTCCAAATTTGAGTCATTTCCCTTTCATACCTCTTTGTCCGATCTAGCTAAAAAGTTATATCCTTTTGACATATTTGAAGATAATATTTCCTGACTTTTATTGAGAGTTTTCTTACATGACTTCAGTTATCTAAGATGTAATTAACTATAGGGGCTTGCCCTTATATGAAGCTTTTCCGAACCAAACTTAATATAAAACCTATTTAATTTTTTGTATTAAATAGGGAAACTTGTCAGCTTATAAATAAAATAGTTTTTGCAACCAAACAGATGTCATATATTTCATAGTTTATTTAATCGAGCATCACCCTCAAATCTTGTGTTTATCTTTCAGGATGGATACATGACTTGAAGTGTGGTGCTCTTTCATTTGAACTATGAAAGATATGAGATCAGTTTAATTTCATATATTTATAAACGTATATATATGTAAATTAAATGTCTTTCTGAAGTTGGCGACGAGATTTCGATTCCGGTGGCCAACTAGCTTCCAACAGGTATCTCTCCAAACCAAAATTATGTCGACAGCTTCTGAAGACTCTGTTTAGGATTTTCTTCTCTCTCCATATTGATCAAAAAATATTAGCTTCATACATTGGTAATGTGTCCACGTTCTTCTTGGACCAAATTACCATTCTTTCGTTGACATGTTTTACCTATTTCTGTCTTGGGTAAGGTCAACTCTTTTGGACTTTAGGACCATCTGTTCAATTGCCCTTGAACAGGAAGGTTCAGGAGGCCATTAAGGACTTTTTATTCTTTGTGTGGGGTCGGACCCCCAATAGATGTGTTGGTGGACTAGTTCCTCCTGGGCATTTTTCATAGAATTTTCAAATGGCTTCCCGAGTTAAGAGAGGAAGATCGTCTGAAGATTTTGATGCACGAAGATTTGTTAGTTTAGCATAGTTACAATACTTAAATGATGACAAGAAGAATGATCCAAGAACGAGCGTTTGCAAACCCGGGTGGCGAGATCGAGAGAATGATTCCTGCCAGAAATTGGGAAAGATTCTGCTACTTCACTGTCGTAGCACTTGTCCCGATGGTTCGAGAGTTTTATGTAAACTTGAGGTTCACTATTAAATATCACATCTTAGTGAGAGGTAGGCAAGTTGAATTTACTGCTGAAAGGATCAATGCTTTTGATGGGCTGAGAAACATATTTTTTGATGAATACACTGCATTCGTGATAACTGATTCATTATTGGATGAAGTGATTGCATTTTTTATTGATGAATATGAGAGTGGAAGATAAGAATAATAAGATAGTTAACTTCACTGCTTCCATGTTTACTATTCAATCAAAAGTATGGCACCACTTTATTTCTGCCAGATTATTGCCAACAAATCATTTAGCTGATGTTACAAATGACAGAGTTGTACTAAACTATTGCATTCAGAACATGAAAGAAATATATGTTGGTGCACTTATAGTTCAACATGCTCGAAGTATAGTTGGTAGTTCTACTGCTAGTGGTTTGGGATACCCTGCCTTGATTTTCACTCTATGTGAACAATTAGAAGTAGAATCTCATAGAAATAAAGAACAATTACAACCAGAGAATCCGATGGGGAGGCATATGATTTAGAGAGTGGAATCATTTGTTGAATCTAGAGGTGGAAGAAGGGATATGCCCTCTATATCTGTTGTAGGGGCATCTACTTCTCGATCTACATCACTTGAAGGTATTATGGACCAACTTATGTTTCAACAAATGGACATAACTAATATTCAAACATAGTTTGGAGAGATAGGAGCAAGTAATGCTTATAGTGATGAATATCAATAGAGGAGAATTCTACATGATATTGATTTTGAAAATGCTATGGTAAGACATCTTCGGGGTGAACCTAATGAGGACTTTTCTGCTTGCCCCATTTTCACTCCCTATGCTCCCGTTCATAATGAAGAAGGAGGAGAAGAAGACGCTTCTGATGATGCTGAGGAAGGAGATGAGGATTGATGTTTTATGCGTTTAGTTTAGTATGTTTTGATGTTTGTTTGTTGTTTGTATTTGTAGTGTGATGTACTTTCATTTGAAAACTTGTTGTAGTAAAAAATTTTATGTTGTGTTGTGAACTGAATCTGTAATAGTACTGTAGACTTTCACTTTTTTTGTATGTAGTTTTACAGTTAGTACCTGCAGTATACCAGGGCCTAGTTTCATAGTCAGAAATCCTCTATCGGCCAGTTTTTATTTTCATGCATTTACTATTTTCTTTCACCTACTAAATTTTATACTAAAAATATTTTTAAGAAATCACATAAAAACTTAAGTTTGGGGGGAAGAAAAATTTCTTTTAAAAAGGAGGAAACTAAATTTTATTTATCCTTAAGTAACAATATTTTTAAAATTAATTTAACATGACATTGGATATTAATATTAAACTTTAAATGACTATACTTATGTTTGTAAATATTATAGTAAATTTAGGTAAAAGTTTTTAATGATGAAGGCCAATTCTAAAGTTAAAGATATTTTGTATGATAGGATAAAACTATGTTTTCCTATTTAAAGGAAAGAAAATTGTATTTTTGAAGTGTTCAGAATTTTAGAGTTTCATGTAAGGAGAAAGAATGAGAATTTATGAAAAATCATAAACTAATTTGAATTTATAAAGTGAATAAAGATATAGAGTTTTAACTTTAAGAAAAGGATAGTGAAGTTTAAAATTATTAAAGGATATCCAGGTATAATAATCATCACTTGGAAAAGAAAAAAAGAAAAAAAGAAAAGAAAGGATTGAAAAAAATCCTAAAAGAAAAAAAAAAGAAAAAGAAAAAGAAAAAGAAGAAAAAAAAATAAAAGAAAAATAAGTGAGGAGAAGCTTGATGAGACGCCTAATAAAAAATTGGTTTCACTTGAATCAACTTAAAAAAAGAGCTTTATTACATTTTATAAGCTTATATTGAAGTATTAGTAAAGTCTTCATGAAGTTATTTTTCATATGAATGCTCTAAATGTCCTTAATATGACAAATTGCAATTCTTCTTGAAATGAATAGAGATTCAGAAATCTTAAAATTAATTACTAAGTATTCCTAGACTTAAAATTTGAATCTAAGTTATTAAAGATTTTTCTTAAATTTTGTTATTCTATTTATTAAACTAAAGTATAGAAGTTATGAGTTAGTTTCTATCCTATGTTACATGTTTTTATAAAATAAAAGTGTCACTTGGGAATAAGTAACATTTAAGTTTGGGGGATTTTGACACATCAAAATAATATACTGTTTTAAGTACCTATTTTATGCTTATTTTTGGTGATATTACACTTTAAAGAAGGGTATTTTCATGTCTTTTGTTGCAGGTATATCATTTTTATGTATTTGGAGCAAAAATGGCAAAAAAGATAAAATTTGAAGCCAAAACAACGAATTTTGGGATTCTGGAGCATGATGCGCCAGATGGGCCGTTTGACAGAGAACTGGCGCATGATGCTCTAGATTGACGTATGATGCGCCAGAGATAATTTTTTTGCAAACTAAGGCGGTTCAAGACAAATTTTGCGCGAATTTCAAAAGGACACCTGTTCTACACACCTCTCAGAGTGATTCAATGCATCTAGACACTTTAGAAGGTTCTTTTATAAAGGGATATGTCTCTTTGATCAAATGACACATCTTTTGAATTCAAAAGAGTTGACTTTTAGAGGAAAATTTAGCAGGGAATTTTGAATTCTTTTCAAGAGGAGGCAACCCAAAATAAAAGAAGAAGACTTCAAAGAGTTGAGAGTGTGATTGGAAGGACGAGAGAGGGGAGAGAGAGAGAAAGTTGGTGTGAGATAGAGAAGAGGAGATTTTCTTCTAAGGTTGTAAGAGGAGAGGGAATGTGAGAGATTTCTTCTTCATTACACTTCTAAGAGAGAATTGGGAGTGATTGTAAAGAGAGAAAGGCTTGGAGAGAACTTCTAGAGATTTTCTTGGGAAAGATTATGAGATAAGTTGTATTTTTTATGTCTTTTATTTTATAAACTTATTTTTATATATGAAATCCTTTTTTTGTCGTATCTTTCTCATGAATTATGAGTAGTATTTTTTATCATTCTCCCTACTTTGAGATATAATTTTGTAAAGAAATGATTTTTTTTTCTACGATTTTAAATATTAATAATTTATGATGATTTGAGCTCTGATCGTCATTTACTTTTTTTGATCTGGCTAATTGAAATGTTAAAACTTATTGAGATACATAGGTTCTAAAAAGTGATATGATTTCTACAACATAAGGAGAATCACATTTAATTTCATGGGAGAGTATGTCATCCATGGGATTGGGTGTAAATAAATAGGGAAATATACTTTGTTGGATGCAGAATTGGAGATTTTAAGGTGACAGATTAAAATCCCCAATTTGATCCAGTTGATTGGAAACAGATGCGAGATTGTTAGCCCTCAGGTAAATGAGTAGTGGGAGCTCTAGAGTGGCAATCAATATCTTCCTAGCCGAACCATGGAATTAGGGACCAAACTCTGGATTAGTCAATGTTCTTTATAACACTCGAAAGAGGGTAAAGAATATGATTGCTCCTATTTGACATAAAATGATTTTTATATATTTATTTTCAAATGAATTCAAATTCTTCACAATCTATATACTCATTGTAAAAGGGAAGGATGCTTTTTTAAATTTGAACTTTCCGTCAATCTAATCAAAATTATAGAAAAATTTCAAAATATACTTCAAATATGTAAATAATGGCTTCCAAGAGTGATTCTAAGAGTTCAAGACTAAGTTTCATGAATTTCTTTCCAATATTTTCTTCACACTCTTAAAATTTTTTGATCTCCTCAATGTGCAAGAAATTCATGGTGAAAATCAAATATTTTTAGTTTGGAGTGAAGCTCTTACTTAGAGATGATCAAATATGGTGTCTAAATGCCTTGAAATCGCCCCCAAAGCTAAAATCTCTCAAGCCCTAGGTCAAAAATTGCATTTTTCAGAGGAAGGGGAGGATGAATAGTGGCGGTTGACTGGTCAAAATCACGGTTAAAGGTGTTTTTTCAGGATCTCTCCGTCGGCGGGGTCTTCGGTGCCATCGGCACGCTCTATTAAAATTATATCCTAAGTCTCGGGAAAAGCCCGCCGTTGGCGGGCTTTATTGATTTGGTTAAATTTATGGATTTTTGCAATTTCGATCAATTTCAAGCTTCAACGACATCCGTTCAATCATGATAGACATAATTTTAAGTGATTAAAATATGTACTTGTCACAAATAAACTTTCACAATACAAAACATCACAATTATATATAAATTCCAAGGGTTATAATATACGTTACACAACACACCTAAGTTTGGTATTTTCTCAACCTTAATACATTAATTCAGCATCACAATTCAAGCCAAAACACTCAAAATGCTGAAAACAAGCTTCCTATGCTCAGTCTCAGCTATACAGAGATCTAAAAACATAATTCTAAGGCAAAATAAATGCAAAGTTTAAATCAAATTACACACATAGAAAGACAGGTTGCAATGTAAATCTACTATTCATCAGATTTAGTGCTATGAAAATTCCTCTGAAAATTCCAAAATAAATGCAAAGTCCTCTGAGATCACCCATTGATTGCACATGAATGAAGATGTTATAGAAGGGTAGATATGAAAATTCTTCAATAGAATCATGTTCTATCAATTTTATCCTCCTCATCAGCCATATCAAACTATCTTCAAGATGTCCAGAGAGAAAAATGTTCTCTCATCCTCTAGTCTAGATGATCGAAGAAATCAGAGATATTATTAATTGCATTCATAACATTTTGTACCACATTCTCCAATTTCTTGATTTCACACAGGATCACCAGTGTCTTGTCCAAAAACTAAAGGTTGAAAAGGTTGTGAATTCTGAGACGATTGATCCACCATAATAGTCATATCATTTTCATCTTCATAGGTTGGGAATCTCTCAGTTGGGTCCAAAGGCTTCCAAAGTAAAAGTACATTTTCCCAATTTTCATAGGATACTTGGAATTGACTGCAAAGTAAAAAAATTATGGAAGGGTATCCAAGCCCATAAGTTGATCCATGAACGATCATCCCCAAAACAGACTTCACATTTATTGATCCAATATCGATCGGCAGTCCCATTTGGATGCAGTAATTCAGAAAAGCACTTTCCTTAGAAACTTTGTCGATCTTCATAGTCGGTAACAGTTTTGCTGAAATGAAGAAGTGCTAGTATTTTGAAACGAGATTTAGAAGTGTCACAAAAAACTAACATACCCATTTTCTCTCATTTCACAGTTTTCAGTTTCGTCCTTTAAATATTGGTAAATTTCATTCATCTCGTTTCTTGTCGGGACAAAGTTGGACTAATGGCAGACAGGAACGTTCTCGATCATGTATAATTCATTGACTCGTGTAGGAGTAAAAGTTATCCATCTACCTCGCACATAGTCGACTCCCTGGTTTATTCCATGCAAATTAGCATAAAATTCCTTCACCACAGAAACAACCACAACGGCGGTAGTGTAGCACAACACTTCCCATCTTTGCCACACTATCATTTCTTCAATTGCCATCGAGGGATTATTCAATCCCTGATTTATGAATCCTCGTTCCTTGATTAATTTCTTCTTTGCCAGTACCTTATTGAAGATTCACTGCGATTCCGCACTAGTGAACTTTCTCCGGTTGAACACTCGCATTTATTGATTTTCAGGGGAATTGAATGCAGTAGGGATGAATTTGGTGGATTTGCACTTCATTTTTGGGGAACTATAAACTTAGGAATCGAATTTGGGAGTTTGAAATGGGTAACTCTAGCCCAAAACCACCAAAAACCACTAATTCAAACTCCAGAAACTGCCATCCCGCCATCCTTGCCGTCGGCGGCGTCGAGGGCGCCATCGGTACCC
Organism: Phalaenopsis aphrodite; assembly: GCA_003013225.1. Taxonomy (NCBI): domain Eukaryota; kingdom Viridiplantae; phylum Streptophyta; class Magnoliopsida; order Asparagales; family Orchidaceae; genus Phalaenopsis; species Phalaenopsis aphrodite. The sequence goes on along the minus strand of NEWO01000104.1, from coordinate 17,024 downwards.
AAGATAAAAATTGCACAGTTTCGCTCTGGTCCGAATGCGTTCTAATTTTTCTCTATAAATCCAATTTTTATGATGATTCAAGGGTAAATACGAGTAGTAGAGTTCAATACTACCAAAAACTAACGATAATTTCAAATAAAAACTATTGTAATTGTAATAAAAATAAAGATAACTATGGGTTAACTCCCATAAAGCGTTTGGTTTAACTTCATCAGCCCGACCTATTCAGGTATTATTTAGGTTAACTGATCATTAAAACCTCTTTAAAATTTGGTCTTTTACCCTCAAAATACAGTTTTAATCCGTGTCCATTTACTTTAAAATCTATTTCCAGTCTTTTGATCTTCAATTTTAACAGCTCCATAAGTATAAACTTGAGTCACATTAAAGGATCCTAACCAACGGGACTTCAATTTTCCAGGGAATAACCTTAGTCTTGTATTGTAAAGCAAAACTTCTTGTCCTAGTTCAAAGTTCTTCTGGTTAATCTTCTGATCATGCCATAACTTTAGTTTCTCCTTATAAATTTTGTTGTTATCATAAGATTCATTTCTTAATTCTTCCAATTCATTCAATTGTAACAATCTCTTCTTACCAGCATCTTTCAAATTATAGTTGAATTCTTTAATCACCCAATATGCTTTATGCTCCAATTCCATTGGTAAGTGACAAGTCTTTCCAAAAATTAATCTGTAAGGAGTCATTTTAATAAGAGTTTTATAAGCAGTCCTGTAAGCCCATAATACAATATCTAGTATAGTGGACCAATCTACTCTACTAGGGTTTACAATCTTCTCAATTATTTGTTTAATATTATTACAATAGGAGTTTTATAAGCAGTCCTGTAAACCCAAAATTTTATTTAATGTGATAGGAAGTAGAGATTCTATGAATAATATTAAACTTTTCTGCCAATCTCTGAATGTATTTATTCCTAAAATGGGATCCTCTGTCAGTGATAATCATTCTCGACATTCCATATCTAGTGAAAATATTTTTCATTAAAAATCTTGAAACACGTTTAGCGTCACAACGAGGTAAAGCTTGTGCTTCAATCCACTTTGAAACATAGTCTACTGCAATTAATATGTATAAGTTCCCAAATGAAGAAATAAATGGTCTCAATAAATCTAACTCCCAAACATCAAAGATCTCAACTTCTAATATGAAATTCAGAGGCAATTCATTTCTTCTAGAAATATTGCCTACTCGTTGACATCGATCACAAGTTTTTATGTATCTATAAACATCTCTAAAGATAGTAGGCCAATAAAATCCAGCTTGTAAAATTTTATAAGCAGTTTTATCAATCCCAAAATGTCCTCCAAATTCAGAATCATGACATTTCTGAATGATTATCTCAGTTTCTTCATAATGTACACATCTTCTCATAATAAGATCCTTATATTGTTTATATAAATAAGGCTCATCCCAAAAATATGTTTTCGCACATGAATGAATTTTCTTTGTTGTTGCAGTTTCAGCATAGGTGGCAAAATATCACTTACAATATAATTAACAATATCAGCATGCCATGATATTTTTCACTCATTAATATTATAAAGTTGTTCATCAGGAAAACTGTCTCTAATTTCATTGTTGGTGTCAGATAATTCATGATTTTCTAATTTCAACAAATGATCAGCAATTTGATTATCAGTTCCATTTCTATCAATAACCACAAGACTAAATTCTTGCATCAAAAGTATCCATCTAATTAACCTTGATTTGACATCCTTCTTTTGCATCAGATATTTAATAGCAGAGTGATCAGTGTGCACAACACATTTAGCTCCAATTAAATAAGATTTAAATTTATTGAAAGTATATACAATGACCGATAACTCTTTTTCAGTATCAGTATAGTTAATTTGTGCATAATTAAGAGTTTTAGTAACATAATATATAACTTTAAAAATCTTTTCATACCTTTTTCCAATAACAGCTCCAATAGGATAATCATTAGCATCACACATCAGTTCAAATGATTTCTCCCAGTTAGGTGAAACTATAAAGGGGTTCTGATTAATTTTTTCTTTAATAACTCAAAGGTATTTAAACAGTTTTCATTAAATTCAAATTTCTTGTTCTTTTCTAAAAGTTGGCATAGAGGTTTAGTAATTTTTGAAAAATCTTTAATAAAATGCCTGTAAAATCCAACATGTCCAAGAAAACTTCTAACCTCTCTTACATTAGTAGGAGGTGTTAGTTTAAATATAACTTAAATTTTTACAGTGTCTGCTTCCATACCATTTTCCAAAATTTTATGCCCTAACACAATTCCTCCTGCAACCATAAATTGACATTTCTCCCAATTTAGAACTAAATTAGTTCTTTCGCATAACTTCAAAACTTTTTTAAGATAATTTAAGCATGTGTTAAATGATGTTCCAAATACAGAGAAATCATCCATAAATACTTCCAATCCATCATCAATTAACTTATTAAATATAGACATCATACATCTCTGGAATGTTGCAGGTGCATTACATAATCCAAACGACATTCTTAAAAAAGCAAAAGTTCCAAAAGAACTAGTAAATGTTGTCTTTTCTTGATCCTCAGGAGAAATTGGAATTTGATGGTAACCGGTATATCCATCTAAAAAATAAAAAAAATTTGTGCTCATCAATTTTATCTACTATTTGGTCTAAAAAGGATAAAGGGAAGTGATCTTTCCTGGTGGCAGTGTTTAATTTTCTATAATCAATGCAAATACACCATCCAGTAACTTGTCTGATATGTATTAATTCATCATTTTCTTTTGTTTCAACAGTCACTCTTCCTTTCTTAGGAACACAATGAATTGAACTTACCCACACACTATCTGAAATAAGATATATAATTTCAGTGTCTAACCATTTTAAAATTTCCAGTAACTACTTCTTTCATCATTGGGTTTAATCTCCATTGTGGATCAACTCTTGGTTTATATTGTTCATCTAGTATAATTCTGTGCATACTGATCGAATAACTGATTCCCTTAATATCAGCTAAGGTCTAACCAAAAGCTTTCTTATATCTTTTTAATGTATCTAATAGTCTTTGCTCTTGCAAATCATTTAATTCTAAAGATATAATAAAAGGTAGTGTAGATGAGTCTCCCAAAAACACAAACTTTAAGTGGCTAGGAAATATTTTCAACTCAAGTTTGGGTGGTTTTATAATTGATGGGACTAGATTCTTATCAGCATTTTCTGTAATATCCAGCTATCTTCTGGGTTTAATTGTCTCTTAGGTACCAATCACTCATCTTGGGTTTGATTAGTCGTCCCATTCCAATCATCCTATTTTCTGGGACTGATCGATTGCTACGTGTCGATTACTTGTCTTGAGTTTGATCAATCCTACTAGAGACCCCGTGATAGTAGTGATCCAAGATAGAAAGGTTCTATCACCTGTATGTTTTGAACCTTCAAAGGTTGCCCCTTTGGGTAATGAAGGAGCAATCTTTGCTGCTTCTCACAAGCCTAGTGTTGATTGGTGCCGAACCATTACCTCATATTTGATGAAGGGAACATTCTCTGATGATCGCTCTTTTGCTGCTCAAATTCAAAAGAATGTGTTATCATATACCATCTTAAATGATGTCTTTTATCGATGCTTCTTTGACCAATTGTGGTTGTGATGTGTTGGGAAGGATGAGAACCAGAAGATATTGACTAAGGCCCATGGCTGTCTGTGTAGGTCCCACCAGTCAGTTCCCAAGATGAAAGTCAAGATCAAGAGGCCCGGATATTATTGATCTACAATGACCATTGATTTCATAGATTATGTCAAGTGTCACTGTCATTGCTAAGCCTTTAGTCTGGTACCTTATCTGCCCCCGAATACACTTCATCCGACAGTAGTGACTTGGCCCTTTAACACCTAAGGAACCGATATTGTAGGGCCTATCAACCCTCTGTCCTCTAAAGGACATCATCTAATACTTGCAGCCACCGACTAATTTTCCAAAAATAATATTGTGTACTAATTTGGTGTGCCACGCCGTATCATTTATAATAACAGGCTAGCCTTCAAAAACACCAAGATCAATGAGTTGCTTATTGTCATCAAATCGATTCATGATACTTCGCGATATATTATTTGAGAGATAATTGTCTGGTTGAGGCCTTTAATTAGAAGGGGTGGCATGAGAAGCTCTTAGAATCATTGTAGATGAGTTATACAACATATCGTATCCCCACCAACTATACTCCTTGCGCTTTGACATTTGGGTCCAAAGCAGTCCTTCCCTTGGAAGTTGAACTGCCTTCATTGTGGGTTGCTCTAAGCAAAAACTTCACTAGTGATGACAACATCTGACTTGGGTTGGAGGAACTCGATAGTCTCGAGGGGCTTAGGCTACAGACCTAACAAGTCCACGAGCTATATTGTGCCTGAATGTTCGGAGCTCATGACAAGCTGGTGAGACTGAGGACCTTCACGTTTGGAGACTTGGTGCTAGTTCTACGCTGGTCAACTGTGACTCACCGTCGAATGCATGCAAGTTTGAGCCTACTTGGGAGGGACCGTTCACGATCAGTAAAGTCTATGAAGGAGGTGCCTACTTTTTGATTGATACATACGAATTTCATCCAATGCTCCTATCAACGGGGGATACCTAAAGAGATAATATGCATAACTTCTTCTGCTTTTCATCTATACAATGCATTTTATGAGGAAATTGATGTTCAAAGCATATTTACTTTGTAATCTAATTTCTTGAGCAATAAATAAAATGTATTTTTCACAATCTCTTCATTGTGTTAGTTGTTTATAGTGACTACCTTGAATTTATCAAAAAGATCACTCATAGTTCGCAACAATTTTATGTAGAAGAATACTTATTCTTCTCTTAAATTTATTGTCGGCCTGCATTTCGAACAAAGTGAAATTCCTACGGGTGGCTTTTATTTGATGTGATTAATAATCAATATAAGAGAAGCCTTGCTCTTCTCTTACCTTGTCTTCCATCAATCTGCTCTGGGCATGGTCCAAAAGTGTGTTTGATGAATAATCAATATAAGAGAAGCCTTGCTCTTCTCGTACCTACTCGTCGTGAGTGTGTTTGATGTGCATATCCCATTCATCTTTATGAATGAGGAATATGTGCTCTTCTTGCTTGCTTTGAACAAGTGTAGTTGATATCCTTCTACATATTTGGTTTATCTCAAGGGCTAATCATTTTCATGGGTAGACCGCCATCAAAGTATAACACCTTCTTTACATCCCCACAGCGTGAGCGATTCTTATTGTTGTGTTGGAAAGAAGAGTGTTACATTGGTTTCAACATTTAGCTCGACTAACCAATCCATGCATATGTGGGATACCTTCGTACCCGTAACAAAATCCTAGTTTGTTCATCGTCTACAGGTTGGGCTAACTCAATCTCCCTCAAATAAGGAATACTCTAGGAGCCTTTGAGGAATCCTCGATGAGGGACGCTTTGCCAAATCTTGCAATCACACGATAGAGATGAACCAGTGTACTCATTCAACCTCCGGGTTTTGATTACCTAGTGATACCTTTCCAATAGAAATTATCTCATTTTACTCAAAGAAATTCTTGGCGAGAGTTTTTCTTGATAGATTACTAATAAAGGTATCTCACATGGGTTGGACTACTTATTCCACTCGATCTATCCCAGCAATATGACTGACTTGGATAATATATTGATTTGTCGGTAGACATATTTTATTAGTTAGAACACTCACTCACACATTTGATCCATGCCTAGTCGCGATCCTCAATTCCCGACTAGATTGCAACACTTTCCTCAAGAAGGAATACTTTACATGTTCTTGAGGAAATCCTCAGTGTGATTGATGAGCTAAAGTTTACAAAAGACGCCTGGAGATTGGATCATCTCATGCATCTAACCCCATAGATACCTCTTAGGTATTTTGATCGACTTGGTTGACTTTGCTCACAATGTCGAAAAACAAGTCAAATCAACTTAAATCCTTTATTTGCCTGATTGATCCACATTTAGGTGGGGTATCTTCATGCTCAAGAGTGAAAATCCCCAGCAAAAAACCATCTTGTGGGTACATTTGAAAATCACGACTATGATGCGGGGGTAGATTTAGTGTGTAAATTTTACAAATATTTTTCAATATTACAAAATTACACATGATAGATATATAATAAATATGTAATATGATCCCAACAAAAATACCTTTTATGAAAATAGTTTATCTTTTAAAACTCTTTTAAAACTATCAAATCCCCATTTAAATCAACGCAAGTATACGTATCACTCAAGTAATAAGGGACTTTAATGGAGTCCTTGATATCAATCCCACAGGGAAGTTAGAAAATCCTTTAAGTAAGTTTTTGAAATTATTTTATAATTTAAAAAATACAAAAATAAAAGCAAAGTGTGAAGTTTGAATATTAACAACTAAAGTGGGTGCTGGCCAAAGGAAAATATGTTGAAATTTTCATACCTATTTTACACTGTTTTTGATGATATTGTACTTTAAAAAAAAGTATATTTGATATTTTGTTGCAGGAATGATGAATTAGGGTCATTAGAGCAAAAAGATGCAAAAAGGAACGAATTTAGAGAGAAAAAGATCAAAATGTGAAGATTTGAACTAGGGCGCCGACGACGAGAAATTCCTGAGACTCAAGATTTAATGATTTAAAAAGCCCGCCAACGATGCCCTCGAGGCCACCGACGGCAAGATCGGTGATTATGTCCAACAATGCATTGGATGAGAACGAATTTTTGAGGGATGCTTAGGCAGCTCTTGGGAAAACTCTTCTACATCTTTAAAAAAAGATTTTGGCCGAAAATGGAAGTGGACTTCGAGGAGTTGGAATGTTAGAACAACATCCAAGAGTTCCAGTAGTGTGTAGAGAGTTTAATTGTGAGGAATTCTTCGAGAGATTGTAAGAGTGGAGGGAAAGTGAGAGATTTCTTCCTCCTTGTAGCTTCAAAGAGGAATTTTGTTTGTTGTAAGGAAAGGAAGAGATTCAGAGGAACTTTGAGGAGTTTACTTGGGGAGAAATTAAAGATAAATGTTATTTACTTGTTGTAGTTTGTATGGCTTCGCTTTTATATATGAATTCTGAGTTTTGTTGTCTTACCCATGAGTTCTGAGTAGTTTTCTCTGTCTTTCTCCTTGTGTTGAGATTTGTGAAATGGTAATTTGAATTGGTTGAACCATGGAAATGTTAAAGAAGTTGTGATGATCTTTTCACTTTGATCTTAATTTACTTTCAATTTGGCCAATTGATTCGTTAAAATATGTTAAGTTTTACAACTGAAGTGAAGATTACATCCAAGATTCAGGGAGGTCAAAGCCCTTGGAAGTTTGGTGCAAATAAATAGGGAAATAAAATTATTGGGCGTAGAATTGGAGATTTTAGAGTGATAGACTAAAATCCCCAATTCGGTCCTATCGTTTGAGTGCTGAAGTGTAGATGTTAGCACTTAAGCGAGGGGAACGTGGGAGCTCTGAAGTGAGAGCCGGTATCCTTCCAGCCTAGCTGCAGATTCAGTAAACAAGCGTAGGATTAGTCAATGTTCTTTATGCCTGGACTAAAGGGTAAAGAATAAGTATGTTCCTATTTGACACAACACAATTTGAACTGATTCACTATATCCATTCACTATAATTTCTTGACAAGGAGAAGGATGTTTTCTTATATATTGAATATTACATTAAATCCTTTATTAGTATAATTAGTTATTTAAGATTTATTAAAATTACATATTTATTTCAATGCATATTAGTGACAGATAAGCAATTTGAATTCCATTGTTGCGATTAAGTATTGTTTTTCTAAAATCTTAGTTCGTAGCTTATAATATTACTCCCTGTGGGATCGATATCTAGGACTCCATTAGAGCCCTATATTACTTGAGTGATACGTATACTTGCGTTGATAAGTGTGACTTTACCATTATTGAATATTTTATATATACATCTTTATCGAATCTATAACCGTTGCCAAGTTTTTGGTGTTGTTGCTGAGGAATTAAATCTTTTAGCAGCAGTATTAAATACTTATATTTTTAAGCATATATAAAGTCGCTGTCAAGTTTTTTGGCGCCGTTGCTGGGAGTAAACAGGAATCATACATAGAGTAATGAACAAATTAGTATTATTAGAAAATTTTTACTTGAATTGCAACTTATTTTCATATTTAGTTAACTATTTTTCTATGTACTGATTTCAAATTGTATGCGTAAATTTGGACCTGAAAATCTTATACCCTATGATTCATAATTAGAACGCACTGTTAGAAAAATTAGAAATTGAGAAGACAACCTAGAAATTCTGATACAATGGAAAACAAAATGAACAATCAAGGAATAGAAAATGAACACGAACCTAGACCCCTACAAGATTATGCAAATCCTACAGCAGATGAAATTCACTTATCTATCCAAAATCCTGATGTAGCTGCTAAATCATTTGAGCTTAAACCTGCTATTATCCAAATGGTACAAAATAATCAATTCGGAGGTACACCAAATGAAGATCCTAATTTACACCTCGCTAGTTTTTTAGAACTGTGTGCCACCTTTAAATATGACAGAGTTTCAAATGATGTTGTTAGACTTAGACTTTTTCCTTTTTCACTTAGAATTAAGGCTAAGATGTGATTAATTTCGTTAGCACATGGATCTATTAGAACTTAGGGAGAACTTTCGCAGAAATTTCTATCCAATTATTTCCCTCCATTCAAAACTGCTAAACTTAGAAATGACATAACATCGTTCTGTCAGCTTGATGGAGAGTCAATATATGAAGCTTGGGAGAGATTTAAAGATCTTCTTCGGAAATGCCCTCATCATTCGTCACCAGATTGGTTGATAATTCAAACTTTTTATAATGGATTAGTGTGATCACTTAGATTGATTATATATGTCGTTGCTGGTGGTTCTTTAATGTCAAAATCTTTTGATGAGGCTTATTTATTAATAGAAGAGATGAATACTAATAATTTTCAATGGCCTTCTGAAAGGGTAAATCCTAAAAGAGTAGCTAGTATCCATGATTCTGATGCAATATCAATGCTAGCTTCATTGATTGCTGCAATATAAAAGAAATTAAATCATTATGGAATGAATTATTCTCCAACACCTACTATGATGGAGGAGAATTCATCTGGGCAACTTGTGGATGTTCAACCTTCGTAAGAGACTTTAAATGCTATCAATAGACCCAACAATCCTTATTCAAATTATTATAAACCAGGTTAGAAGAATCATCCAAATTTTAATTGGAATAACAATTCTTCTAGAAATCAACAATGGGTGAACAACCCAGTGAACTCATTAGGAAATTCATCCAACCCAAGAAATATTAATTATAGACCTTCTTATCCTCCAGGATTTAACAGTAACACTCAAATTAAGGAAAAGAAGATTTCTATGGAAAATTTGATATTAAATATCGGTCAAAAATTGCAGAATCAAAGAAATCAATTACAAATTCAAGGAAATCAATTACAAAATCAAGAAACTGCTATTAGGAAAATTGAAAATCAATTAAGGCATATCGCTACTGCGCTTAGTAACCGAACATTAAGAACTTTTCCTAGTACTGTGGAATCAAATCCTAAAGATCAAGGAAAAAAACAAATCAAAGCGATTCAATTACGAAGTGGAAAAGAATTGGAAACAAGTGTACAAAAGAAAAAGTGGATACCGAAAAAGAAAAGGATTATGAATACACAGATTTAAAATATCCATTTACACCAATGAAAATTTCTGTGAAGAAACCTCCACCATCGTTTCCTCAAAGATTGAAGCAACACAAACAGAATAAACAATTTTCCAAGTTTTAGAACTTCTTAAGAAATTAACGGTAAATATTCCCTTCATAGAAGCTTTAGAGCAAATGCCCAATTATGTGAAATTTATGAAAGATATTCTGAACAAGAAAAGGAAGTTCACTGATAATGAAAGTGTTGCACTTAGCGAAGAGTATAGTGCAATTATTCAAAAAAAAACTTCCGGAAAAATTAAAAGAACCAGGTAGTTTCACTATACCGTGTGCTATTGGTGAAAAATTTTATGAAAGAGCTTTATGTGATTTGGGAGCCAACATTAATCTTATGCCTCTATCAATTTTCAAAAGATTAGGATTAGGAGAAGTCTCACCTACTTCTATAACTCTTCAGTTAGCGGATCGCTCAGTTACATATCCTAAGGGAGTTATAGAAGATGTGTTAGTAAAAGTTGATAAATTTATCTTTTCTGTGGATTTCATTGTTTTAGATATGGAGGAAGATAAAGAAATACCTATCATTTTAGGGAGACCATTTTTAGCTACTGGAAAAGCTATGATAGAAGTTCAAAAAGGAGAATTAACTATGAGATTTAACGATCAAGAAGTGACTTTTAGCATTGCAAAATCTATGAAATACCCTGCTTTTGAAAGAAATAATGAATGTTTTCGCATGGAAATTAGTGAACATCTATTGAATGAACACTTTAAAGAACATTTTGAAGAGAAAGAACTAGCAGCTAGTATCAGTGTTAATTTTTTCCTCGAGGAAGAGGCTGGTACCAGATGGCGATGCGCTAAAACGCTCTTTCTTAGTTCTTGGCCTCTCTTATAGTCCTTCTGTGTTTGAAGATGTCCATCCGCGGATGCTGCACTAAGAGAGCTAGAGTTACCTGTTTACGACATTGTCCTTTGGCGATGTGGTATGTCCCGCCATGACTCTCTTTGGTTCTGAACCAGTATCATACTTATATTCTGTCGGTTGAGAATCACCCTTTTTGTCCTCTGGCAATGTGGAACATGTCCCCGACATGACTTTTGACTATAATTTTGCTCAAATCAGAGCTCCAGAAGACTCTTAATCGAAGTTTGAATGTTTCTTATTCAAAAAGTTACATTGAGATTTGTGCTAGTTGATGGAAATTTGTTGGTGGCGTATCAGTTGCCCCCCTATTTTCGGGCAATTCTAATTTCTTCGTTTGAAAATATTAAGATCCACAGACTTTTCATAGCAGACATAATATATATATATATATATATATATATATTTATTATTGCTATCGGTATGTAAATAAGAATAATATTTATCCTACATATAATATTAAGTTGAGCTAGCCCGGGTGGCGAGTAATTTTTGCCATTTGCCAGATGGTGGGGGATCAAATCCCACTAATGACATAAATTTTTTTACCACGGGTCTTCATCCGAATGGGATGGGCCTGGATCCGAATCGGATGAATGCGGGCCGCGGGCCTGGATCCGAATTCGAATTGGGGGAATTGGAGGAATATGAGGGTCGCGGGCCTGGCCGAGCCAGGATCCGAATTGGAGGAATATGCGGGCCTGGATCTGAATTGGAGGAATCAGAACCGAATGAGAGGAATCCAAAGGGCATAGAGAGCTAAAAACAACTGAAATTAATTCATTAATTTAATTAAATTCGGAGAGTTGAAGGAGCTCTTAAGAAGTATAAATTAAATAAAAATTGAAATTTAAATGTATATTTTCAGAATGTGAAGACTTTTTTTTTAGCCCTAAAGTTAGAATTTGAAAGGCAAAATTAAATGGAATATGAAATGAAAAGTTTTTTTTTGTTATTATGTGCATTTAATGTTATGTTTCATATCATGACTATAAATATAGGCATTGGATGAGGAGGTAGAATTCTCGCGGTGCGTCGTGACATTGCATCGTGGCGGCACGACGCGATGGTGCAATAGGTC
>NEWO01000103.1:1702571-1721275 GCA_003013225.1 Phalaenopsis aphrodite | reverse complement strand
ATGTGGTATTTATCCCCGATTTTCTTTTCCTCTGCATCCCTTGCTTCGCTGCAACACGTCATTCTAGTGAACAAGTAATGGAACCAATCTCCCATAGAACTTCAAACCACTTCTGACGCATTTTTTGCGAAGATCTCGCATGAGTGCTTCCAAGCACTCAACTTTTAGTTGCAAGAGCTAAGAACTAATATGTGGAGAGTCCGAAAATGAGTTCTCATAGGATCAGAAGGCCTTAGGTGACCCCTCCGTGACTCGGCAACGCGAACACTGCAATTCACATATAAACCTAGCAAATTATTCACCATTTTTTTATATAAAAAGGATAAAATTGTAATTGTAAGAATTGTTGAGAATTATGAGAAAGTAAGAGTTTAAATGATTCAAGAGTTAGGTGCATGAATTGAAAGATCAGTAGACTATCAATTAGGACCCCTAAGAATTGGTTAGACGTAAGCTCAATTGTTTTAATTAGGATTGAAACACATTTCATGAACCTTTTTGACAAAATTATAGGTTTACCCCCTATATCGTAAGAGCATGATAATGAGCTAAGTTTGATCTAAAGATGTTTGAGGATTAGTTGAAAAACACTTAATTGAAGACAGAACACATTAAAATACTTCAAGCTAAAGTTAAAGTGTAGGTTTCTTAGATTTTAAGGGCACACCCTAGGCGAAAGTTCATCTACCTAATTTTCAAAAGGATACTAAAGCTAGGCACTTGACCCTAATTCATAAGTTAGTTAAAGCAATAGATAGAATAGCATCAGGCGGTGGTTCATGACTGACTTAATTAAATCAAATAGTGAAATTCTCCTCATAACTTGACCTAAAATGAAACTCAATGCTCTGGGATTTGTGCTTGAATCTTAGACTCAAATCCTACTGGCAATTGGGAGCGGGAGCATTTTCAATGTCACATATAAATCACTTATTCGTCATTTATACATGACGTTATGTTTAGTTTTATTTGTTTATATCTTTTTCCTACGATTTGTTTCGACTATCTGTTAGTCACTTTTAGTTTTCCTTAGGACTTTTCATATGCTACTCTGTTATTTATTCTATTATACATAAATACATGTTTGTCCTGCTAGCTAAATTTCTCAACTATGTTTTTACCTGCAACGCTAATCGCATTTACAGGTACAATAATAACAACAAAGTCAGGTACCCAAAGTTTACATAACATTTATAGCACTTTATTGGATTTCATTTATTGCTCTTTATGATGCATTTCTTTTATATCGTCTTTATTTACCGCACCTTATACTATTTTCATTTATTGTACTTTTTAATAGCATAGTTAGTTTATGTATGCTTTAAATTAACTACAAAATCTTTTGGATATAGCCAGGTTTAGAAGGTATACAGCGGTAAGTCACCTAATAACAATATTGCACGCTCACATATAAGACATTAAACCTAAAACTATTACTACATGGACCAAGTCTTTGTGGGCAGTCCACCCCACTTTAGATTTTGATGAGTCCGGAACCTCCCTATTTAAAGATGATTAAACAGTAGGTTCCAAAAACCAAAAGGTGTTGACTGTGTCTACCCAAGGAAGAAATGAGCAAGGTATGCCAGCTAAAGAATGATAGTTTGGCTCACGAGGGACATAGACACACTACCAATATATGAAGACAAAACCTCCTGATCAAAATGGAGAGAGAAACTCGTCCCAGTGGAGTCGCCAAAATTTGTCTGTCGGGATTTCTGGAAAATATGGATTTAAATTTGAAACCTTAAGTACATATAGATATCAATGTAATTTCGATTTAAAAAATAGTATTTTTTTTAATAAATAAGACTAAACGGGTCTCACATATTGAATTGTTTGGACGACTGAGCGTGATACCGCAACTAATACACTATTCCAAAGGATAAACATATCACTTTTAGTAAGCTCAACCACCCAAACCAAAAAATTTTGTGACATTCGTTTGGCCTGCGAAAGCTTTTATGTGTGACCGATAAATTTCCCTACATAATATAAAGATTAGATAGGGTTTATTTTATCTGGGTTTTAGTTCCCTATAGAAGCAAGCTCCTATAGCTAATTACATCTTAAATGAATAGGGTCACTTAAGAAGACTCTCGATTAAGATCATTGGTTCTGCCTTCAAGATTTCAAAGTTTAGGTTTTCAAGATTGGACACGAGAAAGTCAAATGGGGGTGACTCAAATAAGAACAATTATTTTAAGGAATCCAAATGAATGAAGAGTATGGGATGTAACGGATACGAGGAGAACCACGACGACTTCCCATCTATACTATTGTTTGGTTTTGTCTTTGAAATAAATCCTGTAATTTTTTTTAGAATTTAGGACTTACATTCGCACGATATTCGATCGTGCAAATAACCTAGAAAGATAGAAGGATTTACACCGTATCATACGGTAACCTTGGAATCCTAAAAGTGTTAGGACTTATATTGCACAACAAGGTTGTGCAAAAGCCTAAAAGACAAAGTGAGGATTTACGTTGCGTTAAACAATCTCGAAGTCTTATGTGTTGTTATTTAAACTAAGAAAAATGTTTAGTTGTCATAAACTTGTTGTACTGTTGTAGATTGTCATCCTTCGTCTGTTATGTCACGGTTACCCACTAAAATTCAAGACAACGATCTTGAAGACAACGATCTTAAATTGTTGTAAACGAATTCACACTAAAATTTTACTCTCAAAATCTTCCAATTAAACTCCAAACAAAACAAAATTCTATCAAATTTTCAAAAGCGAAACAAATCACAAAATTTAGGACAAAATTCACAAGAATAAATTTCAAAGGTTACTCAGTTCATAAGACAAGTGTGTTAACTCGAATACTTTCGCTGAAATTACAAGGCATTGGACGTCTCTGACTTCCGGAGATTTTTTTCAAATAATAGGAACAATGTCTTCACCAAAGTTGATCTTTTCTTTCGCCATCGGGATGGAGTTTGCTATTAGCAAGAGCGAGCTGCCAGACTTGGCGATCATTAAGTTTGGACAAGGATTCGACGATATTAAAGCCAAGTTCGGGAATGTTGTTGTTGCCGTAATGAAACCTGAAACGGACAAGTTCGTCGAGCCTGTGGTGGAGTTAAATCTGAAGTCTGCTAAGGAATTCCCTCCTCTAAAGAGGGTGTTGATTGAAAAAAATTATGCTGTTGTTGTAAAGTCTGCCACTAGGAGCGTAGAGACCGCTCCGAGGACTGTTTCTACTTCGACCACTAGATTCACCGTCACTGCATCAATTGTTCTACTAAACAAAGGGAAGGAAATTATATATGAAGAAGTGTCTGTCAGTGCTTTTGCCCCGCCATTTTCCGTATTCGAGATTGGATCCAATTCAAAGTCCATGCGACTGACCGAGACACAGGAAATGAGGCGAAACCATAAATTTCTAAGGGTCGAGAAGGCAAAAGCTACAGAGTTAGCTACTACTGACGCCGTCCTCCGACTGGATGAGACAGGATTGCGTGAGACCTCACCTCTACTCATGGAGAGTAGGTTTCACCAGTTGACTGTTACCTAAGGAGAGGATGGAGTCTATGGGGTTGCTACCACATCATCACCACCACCTCTCCATAATAGTCCAAAGCC
The DNA here is from genome assembly GCA_003013225.1 of Phalaenopsis aphrodite. NCBI lineage: Eukaryota > Viridiplantae > Streptophyta > Magnoliopsida > Asparagales > Orchidaceae > Phalaenopsis > Phalaenopsis aphrodite. Next base: position 1,717,685 of record NEWO01000103.1, on the reverse strand, counting down.
AGCGACGACATTCAAAAAGAAATATGAGAGAGTAACAACGATGGATAAAGTCAAGCAGTCGGTACATATTAAGGTCGAGCAACCTCCACAAATATATCAACATCTGCAACAGTACAGCCAGCAAAATCTGCAGCACCACGACCTTCAACATGGCCAACAATACAATCAACAGCACGGTCAACAGTCATCCCAGCATAGGCCATGTCGGATGGATGAAAGACAGAGTCCATCTGCGATCAAGCAGTTGAACAAAGTATATTCTTTCAGAAAAGAAACTGTAGCAAAGATATTTCGGGATTTGATCAAGAATCCCAAATTCCGGTTGCGAGAGCCAAAGAGGACGGAGGAAGTTGACAAGACAGACCATCCCAACTACTACCCCTACCACAGACTACTCGAACACACTATAGAGAAATGTATCAGCTTCAAAGAATGGCTGGAAAAGAATTTCAAAAACTGGAACATAATAATTTCGAATGAGTATTTGACAAAACCTGAAAGATGTTTCATCAATATGCTTTTACTTGATCAAGTTGTTCCAACTGACTTCTACACAACTACACCAGTGATCAGCAAGAGTTGAAGCTCATCAAAAATCTCCAATTGACCTTAAAGTTGTCTAAGGAAGGTCGATCAAGGCTATGTTGGAAAGGCCATCGCACGGTTGTGTGAAGAACGAAGAAAAGACACAGGCGATAAACCCTACGATCTGTCAGATTATATGATAGAGGAATTCCCAGAAATCAACTTTGTTGAGGCCAGAGCCACCTTATCATCGTGCGATGCTCCTTTACCCACTGAGGAGAACGTCGCGATCGAGTTGCAAAGAGCCACTCAACAATGTGATGAACAGATCAAGCAGATGAAGAAACAACTAGAAAAAATGATGACCACGATGGCCACAATTCAAGGACAGTCACAGTCACCACAAATGACAGCTTCAAAAGCAAGTCAGCCAGAAATTGTTCATATTGCAGACGAAATAATTGAGTTTACTTTTGGTGACAAATACCAACAACAAAAGAAGGATTCAGTCTAGAGCATATAACTTAAAAAAAGACATTAAACAAATGGTGAAACAACATGTGAGAGAAGCCCTAACTCAATGAAGAGGGGCATTGATTTTAAAGGGTAGACCCCATCCCGAAGATTTTGATGATGTCAAATATCCCAAGGGTTTCGTACCACCGTCATTTAAGATATTTGATGGAACAAGAAACCCCTGACATCATGTTGCACACTTCCAAGCAAGTTGTTGCAACGTGAGGGGTAGTGATGCATTGTTATGTCGTCAATTTGTAAGCAATCTTTCGGGAATCGCTCTCGATTGGTACATTGAACTACCTCATGGCTAGGTTAAAATATTTGCAGAATTGAAAGACCTCTTTGTTAAGCGGTTTGCTGAAGTTAAACACCATATCACCGTCGGTGCTCTCGTGGTGGAGCGATAGAGTCAACTGAAACATTGATGGACTACATTCTGTGATGGAGAAATTTGAGCATGAAGTGTGAGCCACGACTCCAAGAGTAGCACGCAGTCAAAATCCTTCTAAAGAGCATCCTTAGTCCAGTGGGTTTCTTACTCAAGGGATTCACCATCAAGACATTCGAGAAGCTACTTAGTAAAGTTGGGAATCTGCAAGAAGAAGCTAAGCAACTTGGGTTTTTTAAGAAAGCTGGGAACCTAGAGCCACTGAAGACATCTGAGAAAAAATCTGGGACAGTAGCAGTGGTTGATAGGGGAAAGCAACCGTTGCAGATACAAGTCGAACAGTCTCGACAAATCTACCAACGTCCTCGGCAGAATAGTCAGCAATCGTTTCAGCAGAAGTCTTACCAAACAGATGGAAGGAAACCCCCAAACATAAAGAATCGTTTGAACAAAATATATGCTTTCAAGGATGAGACAGTCGAACAAATGTTTCAGAATTTGATAAAGAAACCTAAGTTCAAACTCCCTGAACCGAAGAAACCAGACAAAGTTGATGAAAAAGATCATCGGAGGTACTGCCCATATCACAGGCTGATCAGACACACCATAAAAGATTGTTTCACTTTTAAAGATTGGCTTGCGGAGAACTTCAATAATGGAAGCATAGTGATCCCGGAAGAATTTTTTTAAAGAACCTAAAAAAGGTTCTATCAATATGATTTCACTCGATCCCAATGTTTTGATTGACTCTAAAGCAGCTAACAAAGGATGAAACATTTTTTGATTACTATTGTACTACTTTTATCATCGAAAGGGATGTTAGTGGTATCAACGTTTGTCTGTCTCTTCCCTCTCACCGCAATAAAATAAAATAAAAACTTGTTTTTCAGAACTGTTCAATGTTTGGAAAGCACACAAAGCATTCAAAGTTCAGCAACAAGATAATCGAGAAATGAGTAATCCAAGATAAAAATTCCAGCATTGTGAAAAAAATTATGATTTCAGGAGAAAATGCAATTAATGCTCTAATAACTGGGTCCTTCAGTTTAAAGATTTTGGACTGGGTCCTAAGTAAATTTCAGAATAAAATAGTGTTATGAGAATACAAGTAGTCGACTAAAGATATCATGAGTCTTTTAATCTTCTGTCAAGTGGCTGGGTCCTAGCTTTCGAATGAGTTATAATATCTCAGGATTTGTCTTAAGAAATATTTGAAAATTGTTAATCAAGTGAGTTCAAACATTCAAAATCTTTAAAATATGCTCCATCAGATATAGTAATTCTTAATAAAAAAAGCAAAAAAATTTAATGAGAGAAAAAAAAAGGCTCCATGAGAAGAAGCTTGAGGTGAGCATAAAATCCAAAATTGGTATTTGAGTTCTCCCTTGATTAATAAAACTTTGAAGCTCTCTTAAGGAAATTATTCTGATATTATACTTAAGAAATAATTTAGTGATCTTGTGTCTTTTGGTCGGCTATTAATTGACTCAGAAATATCTTCGGTAAATAAAAAATATTTTAATCACATGATCAAAATTTCTGAAATCTGCTTAGGCCCAGAAAGAAAGAATTAAATAAAAGGTTATGTTATTAGCAATTAATAAGAGTTCTACCCTAAAGTCATAACTTTTAGTGCCCAGAAGAGTCAACCCCAACATCAATTCAAGAATGACAAAACGATTCCTCAGAACAACGTGGACAATCTTCACACAAAATCGGTGACAAAAAAACGATGACATCCACTACAGCGAAGGTAGAAGGTTGCAGCTCCTCGAGTTGTGAAGTCCTTAGAAATAGCACATCTTTATGTGTACTTAGAAAAAATATAATTCTGATAGTACCTTACAGAATGAGTTATTTCTACACATGTCTTCAGTCAGTGGATAGTACCTCGAGAAGTAATATACATCTCGATGTTTCAAAGATAAAACTTTGTTCTTAGAAACACGAATGCTGCACCTATCCAAAATTGGGTGCAAATCTTAAAAAAAATGCAACAAAATAAATGTCAAGATCAAATAAATCTCAACATCAAAATGAAATGAAACACAACATCAAATCAAATAAGCAAAACAATAAAAATCAAAATTATGAACATCGCTTCAAATTTCGACCTGGTCAGCGTGAGCCTTCTTGACCTATCACCAGCGTCATTTCTCTTAGCCCAAAGTTTCCTCCCACAGGAACTTTGGGTCCTATTGCTTGTGTGAATAAGGCTTGGCTATTTCTACGGAATCACATCTATTATCGCATAGACATTTTCTTTGATCACCTCTTTGGATTGATTTAAGTCTCCGACATTCTTTCCCAATTTGACCAACTTTTTCCTGGGATTTGGCATAATTTCCTTGACGGTTGTCATTTCTCGACTAGATCTAGTTTGGACGTAATGTCCCCGGCGGTTGTCCGAGCTGATATAGTTTCTCCGCACTTCACAAATTTCTACAGACATTCTCCACACAGCATAAATTTTCACAAATTCCACAAACTTTCACAAAATTCAATGTGAACACCGCAAATCTCTGCACAAGCATTTCAACAAAATCTGCACTGCATAAATTCCTACATATAATTTTCACAACTCTCCTAAATTCCACAAATTTCATAAGAATTTCACAAACTTCACACAAATTTTGAATACAAATCTCTAAGGATCGGTGTGAGCCCCGCTAGATGGATGTTAAGAAATCTGATTCCTTCAAATTCAAAATTTTGCGGAGCGGAATAAGACCTCCCTCAATGGATGTTAAGGCTTCCTACTCCTCTTTATCTCTTAGGTTATATGTAAAGACCCTTAAATGGATGTTGAGATTTTCCTTTCTAATGCAGCCTTCAAATTCAAAACTTATGAAAAGTGGAATAAGTCTCTCTTCAATGGATGTTAAGGCTTCCTACTCATCTTTGTCACTTAGGTTGGATGTAAAATCCCCTTAAATGGATGTTAAGGTTTTCATTCCTAATGCAGCCTACAAATTCAAAACTTTTGTGAAGTGTAATAAGACCCTCTTCAATGTATGTTAAAGCTTCCTACTCCTCTTTACCTCTTAGGTTGGATGTAAAGCTCCCTTAAATGGATGTTAAGTTTTTCCTTTCTAATGCGGCCTTTAAATTCAAAACTTTTGCGGAGTGGAATAAGACCCCATTCAATGAATGTTTAGGCTTCCTACTTCTCTTTGTCTCTTAGGTTGGATGTAAAGCCCCCTTAAATGGATGTTAAGATTTTTCTTCCCAATATAGTCTTCGAAATCAAATTCCTGATGATCAATGTGAGGCCCCTTATACGGATGTTAAGCCGATTCTTTCAAATTTTAAATTCCCGATGATCGATGTGAGGCCCCCTATACAGATGTTAAGGCTTCCAATTCCTTCAAGTTTTAAATTCCCGAGAATCGGTATGAGTCCCCCTATACGGATATTATGGCTTCCAATTCTTTCAAATTTTAAATTCCAAAGGATCAGTGTGAGGCCCTATAAAGATAGTAAGGCTTCTGATTCCTTCAAATTTCAAATTCTTGAAAATCGATGTGAGTCCCTCTGTACGAATGTTAACGCTTCTGATTCTTTTAAATTTTAAATTCTCGAGAATCATTGTGAGCCCCCCTATATGAATGTTAAGGCTTCTAATTCATTCAAATTCAAATTTCGGGATCGGTGCAGGGATTTCGATTCCTTTAACTTCCGCACATATTTCGCAACTCCCCACAAATTCTCATATATCACACAGTTCATAAACTCCCATAAATTTCCACAACACAAAATCAAATCGACAAACAAATCAAATCGACATGCAAATTTGAAAGCTCAAACTCACAATCACAAATACATTTGCTAATCCACAGCCGAAATTTTCAAAAACTTTATTTCGAAACTTGCTCTTGAGTTAGGAATTCCCTATTGGAAATCCCAGCCCAAGTCCTATTTTAACTCTGTTTCAAGTTCTGTTCTAAGCATGTCCGCTTAGGCAGATCTTTTGGTCGTATTGGTCACTTCGGTTAACACCAATACGTGCGGTGTGCTTATTCAGCACACCCGACCTATTGGGGGTCCATTTGTTGATCTCATTTTCAGTGAAGTCTTAGTCCCCTATACTTAAAACTCATGATCTAGCTTTAGGAGTTCCTTATTGACCAGTCTAGCGGACTAGTAATAGAGCCAACCTCCCATATTACTTCAAATCACTTCTTAATCCATTTTTACAAAGACCTTCCATGAGTGATCCCAAGCACTCAACTTTTAGTTGCAAAGGCTAAGGACTAATATGTGGAGGGCCAAAAAATGAGTTCTCATATGATCAGAAGGCCTTAGGTGAACCCTCTGTGACTCAGCAACGCGAACACTGCAATTCACATATACACCTCGCGTAAACCTAACAAATCATTCACCATTTTTTTATATAAGAATGATAAAATTGTAATTGTGACAATTGTTGAAAATTGGGAAAAAGTATGAGCTTAAATGATTCAAGAGTCAGGGGCATGAATTGAAAGATCAGTAGGCTATCAATTACTACATAAAGCAAGACTTTTTGGCAAAATTATAAGTTTGCCTCCTAGTTCTTAAGCATTGGTTTGACTTAAGCCCAATTGTTTTAATTAGAATTGAAGCATTGGCAAAATTATAAGTTTACCTCCTAGGTTTTAAGAGCATGATAATGAGTTAATTTTGATTTAAAGATGTTCGATGATTAGTTGTAAAACACTTAATTGAAAACAGAACACTCTAAAATACTTCAAGCTTAAGTTAAAGTGCGGGCTTCCTAGATTTTAGGAGCACATCCTATGTGAGAGTTCATCTACCTAATTTTCAAATGGATACATAAGTTATGCACTTCACCCTAATTCATAAGTTAGTTAAAGCAATAGACAGGATATGCATCAAGTTGTGATTCATGAATGATTTAATTAAGTCAAATAGTGAAATTCTCGTCATAACTTGATTTAAAATGAAACTCAATGCTCTAGGATTTGAGCTTGAATCTTACACTCAAATCCTCCTAGCAATTGAGGACATTCCCAACGTAACATATAAATCACTTATAATTGGTCCTTTATACGTGACGTTATGTTTTTTTTTTATTTGTTTGTATCTTTTTCCAACGATTTGTTTCGAGTCTCTGTGGATCACTTTCAGTTTTCCTCAGAGTTTTTCATATGCTACTCCAATTAATTTGTTATATAAATAAACACATGTTTTCCCTGCTAGCTAAATTTTTCTACTATGCTTTTACCTACGATGCTAATCCCATTTACAGGTACAACAAAAACAAGAAACTCAGGTACCCAAAGTTTACCGTAAACTTATAGCACTTTACGACATTTCTTTTATTGCTCTTTACGATGTCTTTCCTTTATACTGCTTTTATTTACCGCACCTTATATTATTTTCATTTAATGTACTTCCTTATAGCATAGTTAGTTTATGCATGATTTAAATTAACTACAAAACATTTTGGATATAGTTTGGTTTAGGAGGTATACAGCGGTAAGTCACCAAATAACAATATTGCACGCTCACATATAAGACACTAAACCTGAAACTATTACTACATAAAGCAAGCCTTCGTGGGCAGCATGACCGTGACATAACAGATGAAGAATAACGATCTACAATAGTACAAGTCTACGACAACTAAACATTTTTCTTAGTTTAAATAACAATCCATAGGACTTCGAGGTAGATTGCTTAGCGCAACGTAAATCCTCACTTTTTCTTTTAAGCTTTTGCACAACTCTGTTGTGCAATATAAGTCCTAACACCTTTAGGATTTCAAGGTTACCGTACGATACGGTGTAAATCCTCCTATCTTTCTAAGCTATTTGCACGATCGGATATCGTGTGAATGTAAATCATAAATTCTAACATAAATTGCAAGATTAAACATTGAATAACATCATTTTAAAGACATAAAGTCAAACGATAGGATAGATGGAAAGTCGCCGAGGTACTCCTTGTATCTGTGACATCCCATACTTTTCATTTCTTTAGATTCCTTAAAATAACTGTTTCTATTTGAGACACTCCCATTTGACTTTCCAGTGTTCAATCTTGGAAACCTAAACTTTGAAAACTTAAAGGCAAAACCACTGTTCTCATTTATGATGTAACTACTTATAGAAGTTTCCTTCTATAGAGAACTAAAAACTCATGATAAAATAACTCCATCTAATCCTTATATTAGGTAGGGGAACTTGTCGGTCATACATAAAAGGTTTCGCAGGTCAAACGAATGTCACAGAATTCTTTGGTTTGGGTGGTTAAGCCTACTACAAGTGATATGTTTATCATTTGGGATAGTGTATTACTTGTGGTATCGCGCTCAGTCGTCCAAACTATCTAATATGTGAGACCCGTTTGGTCTTATTTATTTTAAAACAAAAAAATACTATTTTTTTAAAATCAAAATTACATAGATATCTATATATACTTATGGTTTCAAATTTAAATCCATATTTTCCAAAAATTCCGGCCTACACCTCCCAATGGTTGTTTCTGGTAACACAGCCTTCCAGCAACCTATACCATCCCTAGCTACCGCGGACCGACAATCAACCACCCCAATCCTTACTTATCTTCCCTTCAAAGGTTGCAGTCAGCCTTGCACAACCACCCAAAACCTGTTTTCCCCCTCTTTCCAGCATGTTGTCCAGGTTGCCACTCCTTGTTCGCTGTCGTCATCCGAAAAGCAATAATATGTTATTCTCCTTCTTTCTCAGACAAGTGACACTAATTTTCACCCCTAAAACAGCCACCTTCACTCCTGCAACTGTCACCTTCCAATCACCATCTGACCATTCCAACTGCTTACAACCACTTCCAAACACACCTAACCGACCACAACTCTTTTGGAATACAACTGTAGTTGAGTTTTGTGTCATGTCTTTTGTTATTAACTATTTCAGTGTTATTGTTGTAAATTTCTATTGACTTTCTTGTAGCTGCAGAAATAGTAAAAGTGTTGTTTTGTGAGACTACAGTGAGGAAAGGTATAGGTGGAGTTGGGGAAAGATAAATACTCCTCTAGAATGAGATACAACTGCAGCGCAACTCGACCCCTGGAAGAAAATCGCCACCACAAACGAGCTACAGCGGGAGTACCACCCGCCTATGGATAGAGCCCAAGAAGGTGAAATTTGACGATGTCGATGGTAGTCCTGACTAAGAAACAAATGCAAAAGTAGACCTAAACACAAATCACATATTTATATGTGTGTGTGTGTGTGTGTGTGTGTGTATATATATATATATATACACACACACATACATAGGGTAAAGAGGAATGGACAAATCACATATATATATATATGTGTATGTGTGTGAGTGTGTATATATATACACACATAGATACATAGGGTAAAGAGGAATGTACCTCGCTCCATTACCTGGATTGAATTGATCTGAAGCAAATATCGTACTACTCACTGTGTTAAGGGCTAGGATGCCCTACATCAGTCTTCCATGGTTAAGGTGCTTCAATCTCGGCCGTCGAAGTTTATGTCTATACATTGAAAATGATAGAGTTGATGTAACCTCTAGTGGTTGAAGCATGACTACAACCTAAGAAGCACCTGGATCTTATTGAAGATTGTACTTGTTTGGGGTTAACTCTGGTACTATTTAGTATCAAAGCTCGCAAGTGGAGAAAACTCGAATGTTTTGGGAGACAATGCTACAATGGAACACAGGTGCTTCTCGGGCCATTGGTTTGGGGACCTTCAATCTCAGCCATCGAAATTTATGTCTATACATTGAAAGTGATAAGATTGATGTAACCTCCAGGGGGTGAAGTATCTTCGACTACAACCTAAGAAGCACCTGGATATTATTGGAGATTGTACTTGTTTGAGGTTAACTCTGGTGCTATTTAGTATCAGAGCTCGCAAGTAGAGAAAACTCAGATGTTTTACGGGACAATACAGTCGCAAATGAGATTCAGGTGCTTCTCAAGCCACAGTGGAAGATCCTTCAACCCCAGGAAGTTACAATAACTCAATCACCTTCAACGTAAGGACAGAAGCTTCAACAACATGGGTTAAAGCTCTCCCAACTCCAGGAGATTGACGCTAGAAGTCCCCACCACAGATGCGATGAGTGCCACGATATTTTCCTCAGACCGGTTTGGTCCATGCAAAAGAGGAACTGACCGATCCCTCCAAGCATGGGCTTCCCTCCTATTTGGAATGGGGTCCACTCATCTTTACCCTAGGTTTATATACATGTTATTTCTGTGTCTAGCCCAGCTTTGCATATGTTTCTTGTCAAGATAGCCGTTGAGGTCTCCAAATTTTCCTTTCTAGGGTTTTATTCAAAGGTGGTGCTCCGATTGTAATCGTTCGAGGTAGTGATTTTTTTCCAAGGATTGACTGGTGTTTCGGTTGTAGCTTGTTCCTAGGGGAGTATTTATCCTTTTACTATTCCTACAACCACTAACGCTCCATATCGCCCTTTCCAAGCATTTTGGTCACCCTTACCTGCCTCTACTGCCACTTGCAAGCCCCCAAGCAGTACACTACTATTGTTTGTTTAGTCGTTTCCTATTGTTCCTCCTTCCCACACCAACAACCAGCCATCCTTTCTCCTCCTTGCCATCAAAGTCGCAACCTACCACTTTCATGACAATCGCATCTTCCAACCTGTAGCAACCCACCTCCTCCCAGTGTCGCTACTTGCTGCCACTCCACCACAGTCCCCCCTTCCAACCTACTACCCTCCAATGGTAACCAACCATTACCCGTCTATCCCTCATAACCGTCTGCTTTCACCTATGGATCACAACCCTAATTGAGCAAGTGTTGTGTCTGTGGTTATTATTTTCCTTTCAGTGTGCGTATTGTTGATTGGCTTTTCCAGTAATAATATTGTTAGCTTACTGTTGTTTGGGGTTAACTCTGATATCATACATTCTATAGGCCTTGTTTAGAAAAACGTTTTTTACATCTACTTGGTAAAGGAGCGGTTAAGATTAAAAAGAAGATAGGCTGCCATGACATAACTAAGTTTAACAATTGGTGCAAAATTTTCTTGATAATCAACTATTAAGATTTTTGTTTCTTGAACCAAGATTAGCTACTTCTAGCAATTATCAACTCATATATTTGATTTAAGTTTGGAGTTTCAATAAATTAAGGAAAACATGACTAAATGAAATTGTAATATATTTGACATAACTTAAGCCATCTAATTGAAAATAAAAAGTTGACTTAAAATTTATAAACCATAATAAGTCTTCTCTACTTTCAATTTATATTCAATCAATGAAATTAAACTAAACTAAAAAAAAAACAATTTCAAACTAACAAATGATCAAGAATAAATTTTCAGGCAGGGAAGTTAGCTTAGTTGATGTAGTTCTTGAAAGATGTTACTAGGTTCCTATAGGGTCAAATCTAAAAGGCATATTCATAATACTCCCAATAAACCCTGTTTGGAAAAGCATTTTTAACTTCTACTTAGTGAAAGAGAAAATCAAGTTTAGCAAGGAGAGAAACTGACTCAGTAGAGTTATTCTCAACAACTGGTGCAAAAATTTCTTGACAATCAAATGTCAATCGATTTGTTTCTTGACCCAAGATTAACTACTTCTAGCAACTATAAGGCTATTTATTCGATTTAGGATTGGGGATAAAATAAATTAAATAAAATATGATTGAACTAAACTATAATAAATCTTATGTAGTTTATGCTAACTAATTGAAAATAAAAGGTTGGTTTAAAATTTATAACCATTAAGAAGCATGTTCTACTTTCAACTTATGTTAAATCAACTAAATTAAACTAATTTTAAAAATCATTTTAAACCAAACCAAATAATCAAAAGATAAATATTTATGGTTGCTACTTAGCTTAGTTGATTAAAATCTTGAAACTTGTTATTATTTCAAACTCTAAACCAAGCTAGAAAGAAACCAAACTAAATAAAAGAAATAATTTGGCCTCAATTCTCATCAATTTAGATTTTCATTTAGGCTTGATTCAATTTGGATTCAGAACACTGTGATTTGGCACCAAATCAAACTATGCTGACACAATGGGAAGTGCGTAGTAATTGTCAATCAGTCTTCTTACCAACAAATGAAGGTTTCTCATCATTATATAGAAAATAACTGGCATGAAACAAGACTTAATTTCAATGATTTTGAATATTATGTCTTGCCTAATAAAGAGTTTATAGTTATATTACAAAATACAAATATTTACAATTGTACTATTTAATTACATAAATTCAATAGATTAAATATACCCAACAATAAGTATGGGCTATATCTAGACGAAACTAATTCCACTAATTGTTTAGTTAGACTAAAATATCAAAACCAATTCAAAAGCATAATCTGAACAATGACTTACTCTATTGGTGTCAATACTGATAACTATCGACCTTTTAATCCTATTAGAAAGGATTAAGGAACCTTAAGATTAGAGCCATATTTTAGTTCACATCTAAGCCACAATTAATGCACGTCATATTTAATAGATTTCATTTCATACAAAAAGAAAATGATGAGGGGTCTTGAATATATGAACTATGAAATATTACACATCCCAGGAAAAATAATCATTTCGGTTCAAACAACAATTAATGCAAGTCACCATGTTATTCTATATAAAAAGAATATAGAAGATCTTTACTAAATAGAGATGAAAAGAACCTTATGATGAATAGCAGGAAATGAGGTTATGAATCTACCTTCGTTTTGAATATTTAGAATGCATTGCCACAGAATCCTTGAGGTTCTTTAGATAATCAAAATCCCTATTGCTTTCTTCATCATCAACATTATCATCACTATCAGCTGCTTCAGATTTCAATCTGGTGTAACTGCAAATCCATCTCAAAACGTAGACATTGAAGTAATAGCTAACAATATCTTTCCTTCTTTTGGTGGTGAAATGCTTCAAGGCTTCGTCCCAGAAACTTCTACCTTTTGATTCAGGATTTAGTATGACTATCTCATCAAACTTCGCCTGCTCTTTAAGGGTCCAAGACTTGGAGACTTCTTCACCCATTTCATGGAAGCACCAATCAAAGAAAGCTGGGCCCAGATCAGACTTCAGGTGACGTCTAGCTTTTCTGACATGAAGCTTGACACAGTTTACTGATCCTGAGGAGACACAACCACATAAGTCTTCCCTTCCTTTGCCAATGGAGCCCCATTTTAACTCATTATCATTCCACTTTTTTGGTCTTACTATGGTACCCAACCACCTTGACTCATCTGAATTATCCTGTGAATCATCATGCCTTTCAGCTGGACCAGTCCAGTCAGGTATGTCAGCTTGAGCATGACCACCGATTGGAATTCTTCTTAAAGGATATGTACCAAGGATCTCACCAAACTTTTCCAAATCTAATAATCTTTTAGACCTTCGTTTTTGCAGATCTAGTGTCTCACTGCTCATATTGTGATAGGTGTGCCTCTTCCTTTTCTAAAACATTAAATATCTCAATTGGCTACTTGAGCAATAAAAATGACTAGAACGTAAAGCTAAGGTTTAAACTTTCCATTAAAAGAAATAAACAAGAAAAATTGTTGAAATGTGAAAATAAAAGCAAGAGACACAAAAGTGGGGCAATCAACATTGGAAACAAGTTCACAGCTGAGACTTTGGTCCAAGGATATAAACAAGCTTTTCAAATTCTGCTCTAATTTGCAAGCATACGATAAGTTGCAAACATTATTCCATAATAGCAACAGATGGAAGATATTGGCAAGCATTTGTTTAATTTATGGATAAGCTATCATGAAAATAAACTAGATAGGTTTGAGTCAATTAGGTTCGATGATGTACAATTTGTTTAATTTATGGATAAGCTATCACGAACCAGACTTAGTAATAGGGCAATCAAGGGTAAGCCGGTGGGTTCTATGCTTAAATTGGACAAGTTTTAACCAAGCTGTTATAATAATTTTAGTGTGTTATTTATCATAATTAGCCTCTATGTTTAAAGCTTACTAATTTATCATCAGGTGTTTTCCTGTGATAAAACAGAGCAAATTCTTCTATCTGCTTGATAGTCTCTGCAAATACTGCTCACTCCAAAACAACTCAAACAACACATGGGTTGGTTGAGTTTGGATGAATAAGAATAAGGATATTCCAACTCAAGCATGCTAAAAAGAGCTATGCTAGATATCGCATTACCCTTTTTTCCCGGAAATAGAGGTTTCTATTAGATGTGATCAACTTAAGAAAGAGAAAACAAATTTTGCTGAAAAAAAGCTATTAATCACAACCATTTACTATTATCCATGAAATATTAATAGAAAAAATCTGACTCAAATGATAATTTAGTAGCCACATAATCAATTAATTTTGTTCATAGAAGGGAAAATGCATTGTCAACAAATCAAAAGGAGATGAAGAGAAAAAGGTGAAAGATAAAAGAGACGAGAAGAGGGAAAAATTAATTGATTAACAAGTGAATCTTAATGAAAAGGATAAGGGTATGGAGTTGCAGAAAAGCTACCATAAACTTTTTGAATTGATATAAAAGACAACAACATTTCAAATAAAAAAAAGGGTCATCCATTGCTCTCAGGTTTAGGTTTCCAGAAGAAGGCCACGGAAAAAAAAGACATGCCTCTTACATTGAGAGTCTTCAATTTTGTTTCCTAAAGCACAACTCTTGCTACAGTAGAGATGGTGCAAAACAACGCTAATCTTTGACCTCAACAACACATTTGAGGGTTTCAACCTCGCCTTCTTCCTAACACTAGCGACACCATCTTTTGTGGCAAGCTTCTCTACCTTGAGCTTCTTCTCAGAGGGCACCTTCTCCACCGGAGCCTTCTACATCGCCTTCAACACAAGTGCAAGTTTCTTCACTGCTAGTTTTTTCACATCTTTAGGCGCCATATCGAAGGAAAGTTCGACAACGCTCTTTCATCTTTGAGCTCCAGTTATGAGCAAGAGCTTTGGCTCCTGCCAAGCCTCGACCAAACTTGTGACAAAATTAGGCGCTAGAGATTCTCATGATAGCTACAACTCATATTTTTTCCAACCTCTTCTCTCCTCTAATGATGTCATATAAATCGACGATAACCGGCGACCAAAGAAATTTTACTATTTCTACATGTTCTAGTAATTATAAAGCCACTTTGCCCCACCCTACAACTCCTCTCATGATTGTATCTACTAATTATTATTCACAGAATTCAACCCCTTATCTCATGGTATAAAACTCAATGGACACAACTATCTCAAGAGGGCTCAATCCATAAAATTAGCAATTGATAGGAGAGACAAAAATGGGCATTTAACTGGTCAAATCTCGAAACCTTTGGCTTATATAGAACATGTCATAGCAAAACCTCACCTATTTCTTTCAACTATAGAATGATCGTGATGTTACTACATATTACAATGAGTTGGTAACAGTATAGCGGGAGCTTGTACAATGTTATGATGATGTTTGGAAGAATTTGAACGACTGTGCCCTCCATAAGAAGAAAGAAAAATGACCATATTTACAGGTTTTTAGCTAGCCTTAATTAGAGTTTAAACGAAGTCAAAAGTCGCATTCCTATTAAGAAACCACTACATTCTATTAGAAAAGCGTTTTATCAGGTTAGACGGGAGGAGTCAAATAGAAAAATCATGATGCCCAACACCTACCGCTTTTTAACCATGAAAATGAAAACTCGAGTCTTGTGTTAAGAGGTGTTGATACTAACAAAGAAGGG
>NEWO01000103.1:1660183-1678624 GCA_003013225.1 Phalaenopsis aphrodite | reverse complement strand
AAGAAATTGTGATGATCTTTTCACTTCGATCTTAATTTACTTTCAATCTGGCAAATTGATTTGTTAAAATTTGTTGAGTTTTACAACTAATGAGAAGATTACATCCAAGATTCATGGAGGTCAAAGCCCTTGGAAGTTTGGTGCAAATAAATAGGGAAATAATATTATCAGGCGTAGAATTGGAGATTTTAGAGTGACAAACTAAAATCCCCAGTTCGGTTCTATCATTTGGGTATTGAAGTGTAGATGTTAGCCCTCAGGCGAGGGGAACGTGGGAGCTCCGAAGTGAGAGCCGGTGTCCTCCCAACCTACCCGCGAATTCAGTAAACAAATGTAGGATTAGTCAATGTTCTTTATGCATGGACCAAAGGGTAAAGAATAGGTATGCTCCTATTTGACACAATATAATTTGAACCAATTCACTTTATCCATTCACTATAATTTCTTGACAAGGAGAAAGATGCTTTTTTATCTATTGAATATCACATTTGAACCTTCATTTGTATCATTAGTTATTTAATAGTTATTAAAATTATATATTTATTGCAATTGCCTATTAGTGACAGATAAGCAAATTGAACTTCGTTGTTGTGATTAAAGTGTTGCTTTTTCTAAGATCTTAGTTCGTAATTCTAAACCACTCCCTGTGGGATCGATATCTAGGACTCCATTAGAGCCTTATATTACTTGAGCGATACATATACTTGCGTTGATAAGTGTGAATTTACAATTATTGAGTATTTATTACGTCCATAGTTATCTTATATTTTTAAGCATATATAAAGTCGCGGTCATAAACTAAGTTGGGGGCTTTAACCTGTCACTCTGAAGTCCTCTAACTCTATACCTTTCAAAGATTATTTTTCTATTTTTTTGCACTCCATCATATGAATTACATTCTCATTCATATTATCTCAAGTGATTCTTTCCAATTATTGATTGAGACAATACCAGCCTGGTTCTTACATGTTCTCACAACAAATTTTAATATCTAGATGGGTCAGATCAAGAAGTAAATGAAGAGCATGGAATTAAATCATCACAACTTCTTCCAATATTAAATATCAATACTCTCCACAACTTCCATCCATCACTTTAATTGCTAATCATTTTAAGGAGAAAGATAAATAAAACTACTCAAAATCCATGGAGAAAACAAAACAACACTTTAGTTTAAAAGTAGAAATCATTGTCAAACCAACAAGAAGTCTCGATTAAAACCAAAAGTAGTTCAAAAACAAAGATAAAAACTTATCTCAAATCCTCCACCAAACTCTTGAAGTTCCTTTGAATCTCTTCTCTTTTACAACACTCTTGACTCTCACAATAAAACTAAAAACAAAAGGATAAAGTAAATTTGTGGTGCCTGAAAATCTCTCCAAACAATCCTCTTAAGACTCCCCTTTTTTAAGCACTTTTCAGGACTCTCAAAAAGTCTCAACTTTCTTCTTTTATAAATCTCCAAGATGTGCCTTATTGACTCTTCAAAATGTATCCCAATTCGATGTATTCTCTAAAGGATGCCTCCTTTCAGAAGTCTTTTAATCATATTTTCGTTTCAAGTGGTCATAACCACCTCATTAGACAATAAGTGCCTCAAATGTCTCTTCAAAATTTAGAAAAATGAATTAAACCGTCAAATAACCGCCTCTAGCGCTTATACATGGAACCTCCGGCACTTAGGCGCGGTCTTCTCTTTTTTATCGGCACTTAAGCACCAAAACGCTTTTGCACCATTTGCACTTTTTTGCTCCAAATTTTATCTTTTTTCACTCTTTTTAGAATTTTTCATCATTTTACTTGTACCTGAAAGAAAAATACACAAATACCTTCTATTAAAGCACAATATCTCAAAAATAGGTATAAAAATGTGTCTAAAAACACTATATATTTTAGGTGTATCATATGTTATATTAGAAAACTATCTTGATGGAGACTCAATGCTGATTTTCTAAATCTTCTAGACTTAAATAACAAAGCATAAGAAGTAAGAGATGGAAGGAAGTTTCGTTCAAGCAGCTTATTTATCTACAGCTTATTCCACATCTATAGAGGCTATATAGTTCTAGGTGTATTTCTCTGCATTTAATGTGGCATCATAGCAGATCAGTAAAAACAACTCAATGAGTCATAAAGCAGATGGGGGCATGAAAAATTTTGATTTCTCATAAGCCATGTTCGTTGTAGAGGCACATAACATTCAACTTGGTTTATGCTTTAAGGAATTCACACGTTACAGTCAAAGTGCATCGCCTTACTCTTGTTTACCAGTGATTGTTACACTATACAATCTATCACCTGAGATGTACAAACAAACCCTTTCTTCTTCTTGACACTGATTATACCTGATCTTAATAGCCCTAAACAGAGTGTTGATGTATATTTGTAGTTGTTGATAGATGAGCTTCAAATTCTTTAGGAAATAGTTGTCATGATGTATGACATCTCCATGAAACACATTTTCTTGATGAAATAACAATAATGCAGACAATAAGTGATTTTTCTTCTTATGGAATGTTACCTGGGCTGAGCACTTTAGGGAAGTTAGTCTGTCCATATTGCATGAATTCATCTAAGACATTTAAACTTATGTATGAAAGGAAAAATTCATGGTTTGACTGTCACTTTATATTTATTGATGCTGAACATACCTTCAAGAGGAACAAGAATGCATTCAAAAGGAATAAAATTGACAAATCATCTCCACCCCAAATAATGTCTCGGAAAGATATATTGTAGAGTGATAGTGATGTTCCAAAGATTACTACTGTAGAGCATTAGTGACATTCCAAAGATTAATACTGTAGATTGCTAGTGACATTCCATAGATTACTTATGACAGGAAAAATTCATGGTTTGACTGTCGCCGTATGTTTTTCAATGTTGAACATCCCTTTAAGAGAAACAAGAATGTATTCAAAAGAAACAAAATTGAAATTCATTTCCACCTCCAAGAATGTCTAGGGAAGATATACTGTAGATTGTTATTGACATTCCAGAGATTACTATATTCTCTGAACTTTCTTCACATGAATCGGATTTGGTGTCACTAATAATTGGACAAGGAAGTTAATTTTTTAGAATCCACCTTATTGGAAGGATAACATGACCAAACACAATATGGATTTCATGCAAAAAAAAATTCCTTAATGACATCTTCAACTCTTTGATGGATGTTAATGGGAAAACTAAGGACAACATGAATGTCAAACTTGATTTGAAGGAAATATGCAAAAGATGGTAGTTAGAGATCCAAGAAACTGCTAACGTCAAGCTCATTAAGCCTAAAGCAAAATATTCCCTCACTTTATCCAAAAAAAAAGAATGGTTTATGAGTGGCTCAAATAACTAAAATTCTTGATTGGGAATGCTTTGAATATGAGTCATTGTGTTAATGTGGGTGCTAGAAAAATATTTAGAATGAAAAGTCACAACTTCCATGTTATTTTACAAAATTTCATGCAAACCATATTTAGCTATTTGCCAAGCAAAGTCCTTAATCCATTGATTGAAATTATTATGTTCTTCAGGTAACTATGTGCAACTCGTTTGAAACTTGATGACATACACCAGCTAGAAGCAAACATTATCGCAACACTTTGCAAGCTTGAGAGAATATTTTTGCCTAGTTTCTTTAACTCGATGAAGTAGTTCACCTTACATTTATTCCATGAGACATTAATTGGAGGCCCAATACAGTACTGTGTATCTATCCTTTTGAGAGGCAATTACTTTGAGACTAGATAATTAATCACTCATTTATAGATTATATTGCTCATTTGCACTAAGAAGAATTTCTTTTTTATATTTTTGAATAAATTTAAGAGAACTACGAAGAATAAGTCCTGGTCGGAATAATTGATATGTGAAGCATATTTACTGTTGAAGACAACAATATTCCAGTCTTACTATTTAGGGAAGAATAGTCCACGAATGAATTAATTAGTTTGGTGTCACCATCGACTCTGTTTGTTTTCTTATAATTTGTTGAAGATCAGGGAGATGCACATCATGTTATCTTAATGATCAGAAACTTCAAGAAATGACACTTTATGTTCTTTTCAATTGCAACGGAGTAAATCCCTTTATTGAGTAAGACTTTTTTTATTATAAATTTTCACTCATCTATTTGGATTAAGTAATTATTAGCTATCTCAATGATATTTCTATGTGTGAACAGTTTATTCAGGGATTCATTAAATTTAGTTGAAGACGAAGACACCAGCAAAAAGGTTGAGAATAACTTCCCTAAGTGGTTTACAATTCATGAGAATTTAAACTGATAGATTCATTTCTCTTATGACACGTGAAATTTTGTTAACACAAGATTTCTTATGTATATATTAATAGATACATGAGTGGAGAAATGGACTGGCATATCAGGGGCTGATAGATCTTGCTTGGGGACCTATGCGAATCGTAAAATCTAGCAAATTTATGATGTAAATGGGTATGTTTTTCATACGAGATCTTGGTCTGAAGGAAAAAAAATCTTGTAATTCTGGCATTTATGTTAAAGCAAAAGATAAATCGGATGACGAGATAGTCTATCATGAGATTCTGAAAGAAGTTGTTGAACTAACTTATCTAGGCTCTATTGGAGGAAGTGAATTCCATTCAACTATGCTTTCTTTAATCCTATTCCTTATCATGGAATAATAGTAAATCAACTATATAATATCACAGAAATGAAAGTGGACAAAAGGTATATTAAATTTGAACCTTTTATTCTAGCTGGATAGAAGAGACTAGTTTACTATCTTCAATATCCACATAGAGCAAGAAATAACATTGATCGGGTGGTTGTTATTGTGAGTAAACCAAGAGTCACCATTAAAATTCAGATTAACATTAAACCTACCCATCAATAAACTAAAATGACAGGTTTCTACTTTATACTTGATGTAATTAATAAAGAGCTCAATCAAGAGGTTACTAGTGTGAATATGAAGAGATTAATCTTGGTAATAAGTATGACTCTATTGATGCATTTGAAGAAGAGATCTTGACTACATCCTCTAGTCATTGTTCAGATGATGATGAGCAAGATCAGTAAGTTACTTTAAACATTTAAAGCTTTCTCCTCCTAAGTCAGTGTACTATACTTTCATTGAATTTCATATTTTAGTTTATCGTGTACTTTTGTGTTTTCAGTTTTAGTAGTTGTACCTTGCACTTTACAATTTTGTTTACTTGTTTACTGCATACTTATGTGTTTATTGTTTATTATGTACTTTCCTATTTTTAGTTATTACATAATATGTTTTTATGTGTACTAATTAATAAATTTTATTCTCTTTATTGCAGATGCCATCTGGAGGTGGGGACAATCTCTCTCCCTACTCAAGGGGGTGTCGAGCACAACACTATCTGACAAAGAAGCACCCCGCTCCCACACCTACACCCGACCTTACCTCGACCACAACCCTGTTGGTCACCAAACATGGGAAAATAAATTTAATTTAATAAAGAATATAATTTTGGAAAGTAGTATTTTAATTTTTAAAAATATGAGACTGATCTCATATAGATAGTAGTTTAAATAAATGAGCACAACATCTAAGCAATGCATATATCTCAAGGAATAGACACATTACTTGCAAATGAGACTTGATTAAATAAACTAAAGAATTTATGACATCTGTTTTAGTTTGCAAAACCAATATGTTGACTGACAAATTTTCCTTATCGAATATTAAAAATTAGACGGTGTTTATATTATGTTGGGTTCTAAAGTTTCCTATAAGGGCACGCCCTTATAGTTAAATACATCTTAAATGACTAATGTCACCTAAAAAAATCTTGATTTAGATCAGAAAATATTATCTTCAAAAATCTCAAAGTTTAGGACTTTCAAGGTCGAATAAAGGAGTATCAAATGGGTAAAGATCAAGTTTGGAACATTTATTATGAAATGCAAAGGGTGAAAACTAAGGGATGCCACAGATCCCGATAAGAACCTCGGTGACTTCTCAAGCTATCATATGGTGTGACTTGAATATCAAAGAGATATTACTAGATGTTTTATTCTGCCAATTATTATTTAGGGCATACATTTGTACGACATGATCATATAAATAGCCTTTTAAGATAGGAAGATTTACGTCATAACAAATGATGACCTCAAAACTTAAAATGAATTAGGTCTTAAATTGCACAACATGGCAATGTAAAGGCCTAAAGATAAACTGAGGATTTATGTCGTTCAAAATGGGCTACCTCGAAGTCCTATGGTTTGTTATTTAATTCTAAAGAAAGATTTGTTGTTGTAAAATCCTGCCCTCTATCTACTTCAACTTGCTCTGAGCTCCTCGTTGAAGTGAAAGCTTCAGGTTCAAGTTTTAAGGTTTTACAATTTAAGTCACAAGTTTTGTTGTTGTAGTTCAAGTATTAGGGGGGATGGGTTGAAGTTGATTAGAGTAAAATTGGTTAGGATCCCACGGTTCTCTCATTTTGGTACCACTACTTTCTCTTAAATTTACTTATTTTAAATGAGTTATTAAGCTCATTTAAACTAGGGAGTTCTCGTTAGCAACCATAGGCTACCTCATCCTAGGGACTCCCATAAATTCAAAAGAATGTGTTATGTTATTTGTTATTTTTAAAATGTAAACTTAATTTTGACAATATGTTTTGTATTTTTTTAAGTTTTGGTTTAGTTTTGCATGTAAAGTAAATAAATACAGCTAGAAAATGTTGTAAGGTAAATAAATAAAATTGTAATGCATAAAATATAACTGCGTACCTAGTTCTTTGTTACCGCTGCATCGTTAGCATCATAAAGCATAATATATTTGCAAAGAATTTAAATAAATTGTAGAAAAGTAAACGTGGGCATCCAGTACAAAAAAAGTCAGAAAACAAGTCGTAGCAAAACACAAACATGTAAAAGAACAACCGTAGTAACATATAGAAGATCAAAACTAAGTGTAAGACATCAGTAAAGGTGAGTGCTCGGAGCTAAACTGTGTGCTTCCCTAAACTTCAGTAAGAGCTACCAACCCGATAATCTATGGAGGGCAGTCCTAACCTCGATCCAAGTGATTAACCATTGCCCTTTATAAATTTTCATTTTAAATTTAGTTTTCATGCATGTAGAATTTTACTTTATCATGCAAAAGAGATTCTGTTGCAAAGGGGAATTTTATTTAAAACATTTTGTAGAGTGGTGTAGTCCACAGGTTAATTAATTTGATTGAGATAGGACTACAAACAACTTAAGAGAGTTGGGGTAAATCATCTCGTCAAGAGTCGTTGAATGGTATCATTGGTCCTAATCCTCTCCTTTATTAAAGCTCCTTGAGGTAGGAGATACTATTATAAATCCCACACTGTATCTCTCGTTTTAGCACACATTAACATTATAGTCATTGCCCTAGCCACCTAGACATCAGACTTACACAATCCAAATGAACCATATGTGGCAAAAAAAATTATATTCCCAGTTGCTCACAAGGATTTAAATACCTTAGAGAAGACTCAAATCCTTGAGCATTGGGTCAATTAATGTAGGATAAGTAGTGTAGGGTAATACTATTGATTTAGGTAAATTATTGAGTTCCAAGACATAACTTGGTGGGTCCCTAAAACTTTTAATGGATTATTTTCTGGAACAAAGCACAATAAGTTCAGTTGTCCTTCAAAATATTCAAAAGATCAACAATGTGTTCGGGGGCATAACTCTTAACAACTTTTGAAACCTCTTAAACCGTTTTTAGTTCATTTAGACTAATTATGTCGTTCAATTAATTATCCAAAGTTAAACTTAAATTCAATGGATTAAACTACTCCATGCTCAATGAACCTTAATATTTTAATTTTCCCATAAGTGGGATAAAACACTCACTTGATGTTTTATTCGAGAGTTATGTAAGTGGGCGCCCATAAGAGCAAGTTCAAGTCATTAAGGATCTTGGACTCACAATTAAGGTCGGGCTTGTAGTGCTTTAAAAGGTATTCATGATTAATTATGTTTCTATTTTCTAATTCTTATTAAAAAAATTTAAATATTAAGTCTAGCTCACTGCTAAGCCCTGAAGTCAAATCTTCAGGGTAAATTTGTAATAATCAAAATGTTTGATTAAGTGCATTTAATTCTTATTGAAAGATTGTATTAATCACCAATTACATGGCTTCAAATGAGTAAGTTACTATCTTCCTAGCTCAAGCCCACTACCGTAGGGTCATCCAATTAGATTAATCTCCAAGTTACAATAATTTGGGAAAATTGCACTTTTACCCTTCTTGTAGGAGAGTGAAATTTGGTTTCTATCTCTTTCAATCATCTAAAGAAGTTCTTTATGATCAATATTACCCATTTACCTTTTGACCTAACCTAAAATTTAATTAGGGCATCAAAATCCCAAAATTATCATTTTGCCCCTAGGGCTTTCCACCTCATAACTCATTAAATTCAACTCAAATGACTTCAAAATTTTCATGGTACCACACTCAAGGGACAATTAAAACATTATAGGAGAAATTATGATTTTCTAATTTTTATGTAATTTTCAATAATTATTTTTACTCAAAAATAGGAGTATTCAATGTTAATTCATTTAATTAATCAAAATAAAGTTTTTGTATTTATGATAATTATTGGAAGTTCACCTAGGTCAGAGACTACTTAGATTAAACTTCATAATTTTTTGAGTCAAATTTTAATTATTATAATTATTTATTAATTTTAGTGATTAATTAAATAGAAAATATAATTTACTTTTTTTATATTTTATCTCCCTAAGTTCATAGAACTTGGAGAAACAAACTTTTCATTTTTGTGTTTTTAATTTTATTTATTTTCATTATTTTTAATGAAAAATTAAGGAAAATCTATTTTTAGCATTTAAAAATACATAACTGTTTTAGAAAAATTAGGAAAAATATTCTAAAGGGTCCCAAGTGATCAGTGAACAATTTAAGACAATTTGGTGTATTTTCATATTTTTCAGATTTTTAATAATTTTTAATTATTTTTGAATTAAGAAATTTGCTCAATAATGAAATATTTATTTTAACATCAATTATACTTTTCTTAGGTGCCCTTGATTATAAGGAACTATGAAAACCACTTTCATAATTTTTTAATTATATTGTATTTATTATAATTATTTTAGTGCAAAAATTTCATTTATCTTGAAAAATAGGTTTTGATATAAAATAAATTTTAAATAGGTTTCAAATTATTACAGAAGCTTAATATGTTCATTATCTTCACTTTGAATCAATTTTTATAATTTTTTAAATTATATTTTATTTATTTAAATTTTTATGGGTTTTAACGACTTAATTAGCTAAAAAAATAGACATGATTATTTAAGCACATTTTACATATTTCCTAGAGTACTCTGACCACAAGGAACCTACCAAAACAAATCCCATTTTCTTTAATTTATGTATTAATTTATATAATTATCTTAAGCAAAATGAGGGACTTAACATTGAAAATTACGGCTTTTAGGGTTAGATGTGTTCTCTGACTTTGAAAAAATTAGAGAACACTTCTATCCACATGCAAAATAAACCCTCCAACTTTCAAATTAGGGTGATTAATATTAAATAAAATTAAAACAAGCTATGGAGTATTTAATTAATTAAAAATAAAATACATGACAAATAATTTTTATTTTTAGTCCGTAATATTCTTCTTTGTTCACTAAGCAACAAAGTATTTTTATTTTATTTTTATGATTTTTCTAAACCAAGTTATGATTTTTTAATATTTCTGAACTAATTTAAATAAAAAATACCCTAATTTTGTACTTATCCAAGCGGCGACCAAGTCATGCTCAGCGGCTCCGAAA
Organism: Phalaenopsis aphrodite; assembly: GCA_003013225.1. Taxonomy (NCBI): domain Eukaryota; kingdom Viridiplantae; phylum Streptophyta; class Magnoliopsida; order Asparagales; family Orchidaceae; genus Phalaenopsis; species Phalaenopsis aphrodite. Next base: position 1,668,821 of record NEWO01000103.1, on the reverse strand, counting down.
GCCCACTCAGTGCGCTTCGATTCAACACTACCATATGCCTTAGCTGCCACGCGCCCCGCGCTTTATGAACATATCTCTCGTCTGACTTCTCCTCTGCCATTGGATCAATACACGCGGGATTGGACAACATCCGTTCATTGTCCCCATCTAACCTAAACTGATAGCCGTTCACATAAAACACTTTGATCTCGCTCAATACTCAACCAAATCACATGGGTTTGTTCCTATAGCTTCAGATAGTCGAGACAAAGATGTCCATATAGCTATAAGCATTTGAAAATGAACTTCTCTTCACTATTAATGAAACCGAGAGCATTTTTATGGTTAGTGAGCTATACCTTTGCCGAGAGGTGAGGCCTCAATTGAGTTGGTTGTAGACGTTCATTATGACCTCACGAAGCTCTTCCAAATATCAATTCAAACAGAGGTTGAGTTCAAGCAAGAGTTCAATTGAGTGGTGATTTACGTTTGGTCTGTGAGTGAGTTAGAGTGCTTAAAATGATGGGGCTTTGATGGAGAACTTCCTCGTTTGGTCAGGAAAAGCTTTAGGAACGATCAATTTTAAGTTTGGTTGGGTTTTATGGGGTGACAGAAAAAGGCCTTGGATTTGGGTATTTAAATTGAGCTTGGATAGTGGATTTGAATGGCTAAGAATGGTGGGGTTGAACTCAGGAAGGCTGGAGGAAGCTCTACGAGCAATTTGAGAGGTTCTCCCTAAGAAATTGGCAGCACTCTCTCCATGGTCGTGAGAGGGGCAGTTTAAATAGACGAAAAATTGTGGCTGAATTGGCCAAGCCAGAGGGTGGAGAACGAAGCTTAGGTGGAGGGCTGAATGGTTCAATTCACCAATCAGAGTGAGCCACATTGGATGAGTGAGAAATTGGGTTTAAGCCAAGCATGTATTTCTAGATTTTGTGACTAGGTCGATCGGCTATGCCAGGGGAGGTGGCTAGCTGGCTCAAAGAAGGTCAAGGAAGTTTAATTGTGATTAGCTTAAAGGTTTGATGATTGATGGCAAAAGATAGAGAGCTTAGCCAAATTTGGGGGCAAGCTTCCTTGATTTGGGGGACCCATAGTCCATGGCTCAAATTATGGGTCTTGGGTGATTTGATTAGCATCCTAAGTGGCTAATCAAAGTGGTGAGGGTTAATCTTAGTCAATGCAAAATATTTAAGTTAATTTAGGGCTTAGGTTCAAAATTAGTGTTTGGGCCAATAATTGGATTTGGGCTTTGCTTGGGCTAGGTTTAAAAATTATTTGAGGGGTTCAAATGGTCCATGGGGATGTCATGAAGAGTTTAAGAGATGAAATTGGGGCAATTGAATTGACCACATGGTTCAATTGAATGAAATTTTGATGTTGGGCCATTTTAGGGCATTTGTTTAGGACTTGGGTTTAAAGTTGGCTAGAGTTTGGACTTAGGTTAATTGAAGGTTAAACATAGTCGAGGGGAATGTTATGAAGAGTTTAGGATTTAAAATTGTGGAAATTGGATAACTTAGGAAGTTCAATTTGGTGGAATTTTGGCCTAGGGTCAAATTTGGGCATTTGATTTGGACTGGGCATTTGGACTTGAAATTGAGTTTAATTGGGCTAAAATTTGGTTTCAATTGGGTTGGTACATGATGAAATTTGATTCAGATTTGAAATTGGAGAAGTTTGAAATCACTTTGGTGGAAATTGGGATGAATTTGGGGAATTTGATCCTTTAGGGGTAAATTTGGGATTTTAGTCAAAATTGGTCAATTTGGTCAAACTGAGCTCAATGGATGGTTAGGATTGATTTAGAGAAAGCTTGGAATAATTTGGGTGGTTTTGGGAATTTTTTGGACATGAGGGGCATTTTGGCAATTCTTACTGTTTCAGGAGTATTTTGGGAATTTTGATGTGTTTTGGGTAATATGAGTGGTTTGAAATTGTTTGAGATGATTTATTAGGAGAGATTGATAAATTGGGCCATTTTGAAATTTTTAGAGTTCTAGGGGTATCTTGGTAATTATGGAAAAGTTTGGGGGCAAAAGGTAAAAAGTTGGAGTCTTGGTAGAATTGATATCAAATAAGGATGTCAATCATAAAATCACCCTCTTTGAGCTATAATACTAATGAAACCCTCATTGTGGATCCATGTATTGGTCCTAGCCATCCTAGCCAAAGGCTAAGAGTTTGGAGGATCACCCACATGAGTCTCCAAAAGAGTAGGGGGGCATGCTACCATGCTTGGTTCAGGGTTTTAGGTTGTGAGTGAAACTGAGAGGACCAAAACCACACCACCCTGGGCTAACTCTAATGCTTGGTTTAGGGTTTTAGGTTGTGAGTGAAACTGAGAGGACCAAAACCACACCACCCTGGGCTAACTCTAAGGCCAGACAGTCCTGTGGGGACAACTCTTGAGCTCCCCCATGTTGGCTCCATTCTACTAAGTGCTAGAGCTTAGAACCAAACATGTGAAACTCCAAGAAATACAGAGAGATGCTTAGAATTTCTAATGGGGTAGGGTTCCATTGCTAGTCCTATAGATAAGTAAACAGGAAAGTATTATGGTTAGATCATAGGCTTCTAAAGAAAAAAACTAGACCTCAACAAAAAGTGAGGTCAACACACCCCCACCACCTCCTCAATCCCCACCTTCGACGCTGCCTCTACACCCACCCCCACCACCACCCCGCCCCTACCATTTCCCCCGTGCCTACGACCAACCCCACCCACACTCCCAACCATGTTCCCACCCTCACCCCCAACCCCCACTCTCACGGCTGCCCCGACCCCATTTCTACCCCCACTGTTATACTAACCTCCACCCCCACCTAGATCCCTGCCCCAAACCCTACCCCACCTCAACCTCCAACCCTATTATAGTGGGGTTGAGTGGGGCAGGGGCCCACGCTGCCTCTACAGACCAGGAGTTAATACACAACAACTATCACATCGAGCCTGTCAACAATACATAAGTTTTTTTTTTAAGATATTTACAGTAATCTTTTTTTTCACTTGAAAATAAAATTAAGAATTTTTTGTTTTAAGGTTTTACCCCATGACCCAGACTATTCATGTCATTTGGGATATCCTTCGGAGCAAATATAACTTAGCGTGCTTATCATGGAAGGCGATCTCGATGTCCATTCATGATCTTTAGTTTCAGAAGTTTTTAGTATGTATCATTCACAAACCTATTAAGTTATTTTTATTTATTTATCAAACAAACAAATTATTTGTAATTTTGTGAAAACAATTCTCTTGAGGTGAAGAGAAGGAGGCACACATTTGGTAGAACTTCGAGCATAAGGGCAGTGAATGCCTTCGAGACATGTTTGACAATATTCAAAAACTTGTGACAACGTCCTCCATGGCTCAAAGAGGATGTTTTTTGCCACACTGCTTAGGGCCTGGGAATCCCCGGACTATCATAAGAAGAGGGAGTAGGAAAATCAGAATAGATAGTCAAACTGTGGTGGCATGAGGCCTTCTAAGCACATTGGTGGAGCATTCCTACATAAAAAAATTAATTGGAGGCGGGTAAGATTTCATTCCTTCTTTAAATTTTGCAATAGTTAGGAGATGTATTTTAACTATTTCATCATATAGACAGACTATGGAAATGAGAGGACAACCCTCCACCTCTGATGTACATGAGCACACCCACAAGAGGCAGTCTGAATAGTCCTGAATCAACAACTGATCTTGTACGCCCAGGTAATTCATGAGCTAAACTAGTTTGATGTTAATGTATGATAGCTCTAATTAAATGCAATTACTTTTTTTTGGCAGGAGAGATTTCAACAGCTAAATGAGAGCCAATCCTAGGTTTCAAGAAGTATTATGATCTGTGAGTGTGATTCTTCAGAGTATGACCTGTGGAGAAAGGTTGCTGGAGGGAAGAAGAAGGGTCACGTTTACGAGCTAGGTATACCTACGATGCTAACCCCTCTACTAGTGCATTTGCAACTTCTACCTCTACCGCACAGGAGGAGGACTTCAGGCGTGTTGCCACATTCGTTGTGTAGATGGAGGCCCGCTTCACTCAGGTAAGGTCGGAGACAAAAACAAATATGGAGGTCAAACTGAAAGCCTTGTTATATTCATTTTGACATTGGATGAGGCAGCGTGGCAAGACAACATTGGAGGAGGAAGAGGCGAAGAACGATGAGATTGTGGAGGAGGATGATTATGGGGGACATATTTTTTTTTAATGTTTATGTTATACATTTAAAAAAATAATTTTTTTGGTGAGTAGTGATGTATATATGTTAGATTAAATGCATTTTATTTATTTTGTTATTTGATTGGATTATTTACTACTCGATCACTATTTTAGTCGTTAAATATTTGGAATGATATAATAAATGTTGTGATAATAAGTGTAATAATGTAAATACGAAATGGAGAATATGTTTTTTTTCCCTTTTTTTGCTGATGTTATAGGTTTCTGACAGCTTATCGACTACTAGCCGATGTACTTATTTACTGACGTCTGACAGATACTGAACCAACAGCTTAAGTTAGTGATATGAAAATGACTATCATAATGCTTTTCTGACAGTTCATCCGTCAGTTATAAAGCCAACACAATGAGTGTGATACTTTTCCGACGTGTAAGCTGCCATTATTATTGTCGGATTAACTGTGAGCTCTATAAACCAACAAAAACTGACAATCTCATATTTTTCAAAAAAAAAGCTTCGACAGTAAATTGTCGATTACGTGTCAGTAATTTTATGTGGTCGAAAGATCAGTCGATTTTTAAATTATGGATAAACATTTTACCTGTAAGCTTAAAACAATCGATAAACCATTCAGAAACATTAAAAACGACGGTTTTTCTGATCAGAACCCATAGAAGTTGACAGTCAGGAAAGACCATTATTCCTATAGTGAACTGAACATGTGATTGTGATTGCAGTTTTGGTTTTATTTAGTTTGCTAAAGTTATTAATTCAAAAAAAATTTAAATTAATTTTTTGAGCCATCATTCATTTATGTACAACAAAAATACATTGGCACGAATCTTGAGGAGAACTAACGGATCAAAAAAAGCATGGTCAAAGAGGACCTATCTAGGTCAATGTACACAACACGTGATCCGGGAAGTTCCATTGCCTCAATTCCCTCAGAGCAGGATCCAAAGTCGATTAACGGATCAAAAAAATTGATCGACCAACAAGTCGATCTAGCAAAGATTCAGCTGATCAACAGATATATACACAGCACGTGATCCGGGAAGTTCCATTGCCTCAATTCCCTCATAGCAGGATCCAAAGTCGATTAACGGATCAAAAAAATTGATCGACCAACAAGTCGATCTAGCAAAGATTCAGCTGATCAACAGATACATACACAGCACGTGATCCGGGAAGTTCCATTGCCTCAATTCCCTTAGAGCATGATCCAAAGTCGATTAACGGATCAAAAAAATTGATCGACCAACAAGTCGATCTAACAAAGATTCAGCTGATCAACAAATATTTCCAGTCGATCAGCTACTCGAAACCAGAGAGTCCGCCTAGCGGGCATCGCTGATCCCAGGATTACAGGCTGTAGGGACCGAGCGACCGGAAGAGTCGAGCTGAAGACCTTTTTTCTTTATTTTCATAATTTTTTTATTTATTTATGATTAAATTATCCTGTAGCGTCTCTACTAAATCAAGGGCAAACAAAAAGTTGAACTTCTTGTACTCCCTTTACTTGAACTTCTTGTACCCCTCTTACCTATAAATAAGAGGGTCATTTCTATAGTAAATGAATATGAATCAGTGGTAAAAACTATGATAGTTTTTATCCTACTAGCACCCACTCTCTCTCTCTCTCATCTTCTATCTCATTCTACATTATTTCTTGGGTGTGATTCATATGATTTTTTCAAATTCAATAATTTCCATAATCAGAAAAGTAATTAAGAAAAATTAAAAATAAGATTAAGCAAAAATTATCTTAGCTTTTGTACCACGGCGCCGTTAAAAGGCTAAACGGCGCAGTTAAAAGGCCAAGGGGTCGAGGGTTTTTCAAGCTAGAATTTTCGTCCGAGGTCAACATCTTAAGTTTATATGTATTTTTTAGATAAAGGAATAGAAGAATAAGGCCTGCAGTCGAATAAATATAGAAGCAGAAGTGCTCAAAGTTTTAGACACATTGAGGAGAGAGATAAAATTTAGAAAGAACCAGAATAATATTAATGATTTATTGTTCTTCATATTTAGTTATTAAAGTAAAATAATTAGACTCTTGATAATTATATTTAAGAGGAATAAAAATAGGTTTTTTTTTTTGTGTAACTTCTTATTATGACTGTTCTTTATTTTTTCGAGTCATCAATTTGATGGTATGAATCTTAATTTTTTGTTGCAAATAGTTATTTTAAGGTTGGAAGTTTCGTCATACATTTACGGGTTTTATTCGTCGTACACTTTTTTACATCTCATATTAAATTTGTATAAAAATTCTAACATTCTAAAATGAAAATGATTTCTTTCATATATTAGACGTCTCTCTTTTTTTTTAATAATAAAATTAAAATTATTATTTCCTTGAACTTGAGTCAAATTTTGATGAGCCAAATCGGACTTCTAAATTTGAGTTAGATAATTACAATGGCCTATGTTGATCTAGATCCAACCTAGCCATACTTTACCAAACTTAAACCCTACATTTGACCTACCTTTTGGCTTGACTCAAGTCTTTACCCATAAGAGCTTGTACCTAACCTTCATTAATTGAGCCAACAACCTTTGCCACTCATAATCTCTTGTCTCTCATGCTTGGAAGCCAAAAATTATAGCTCATTTTCACACCAAGATAGGTACATATGGTTTATTGCTAAACTTAAACATCATAAAACACTCAACTAAACTTGCTTTAACAACAAATTTTAAATTTGAACAATTTTTTTATCATGACTCATGACATGAAGATATATTTTATCATTTTAATGTTTAAATGTCGATAAATGCACCGATTTTAAAAATTTCTTAAAGAGACACCTGACCAAACTTTTTATCTAAATGCAAATGAATAAATCTAGCAATGCAGATAGCTAAATTTATAGACTTATTTTTTAACATTAATTAATATTTGAAAATTTCTTTAAAATATGCAAGTGGAGAGAATAGATGTTAGAAAACATGTGCTACATAATCTCTTAAATTTCAAATTAGAAGCGGCAATTATTCAAAGTTATATAATATAATGATTAATTTGTGATGAATTTATATACCTTTTCATTGATCTCTAAGATATTATGCCAAATAAATTTTAAGAAAACATGTGCTACATTTTTTTTCATTATTTAAATATAATGTTTTTTTAAATTAGTTGTAAATGAAATTGCTTGAATGAGTTTTACAATTTATTACACAAGTATGAGGATATAAGATTGACCTAAATGTAATGCATTATATTATAATTATAACTATTAAACATGATTATGATTATACTAAATGTCATATGATTTTCAAATTATGTGACTTCATTTACAAATTTATTTCGAAAATAAATATTACTAATGAAAGAATTTAAGCTAATCATAACTGCTGCTACTGAATAAGAAACTTGAGCCATTACTTTTCATTAAAATATTCCTATTTATAAATCTAATATCTAAGCTTTTAAAATGGACTATCAAATTCATTTATTTCTGATTGTTGAGACTAAGCAAGGTGAGTTTGGGGCAGCTTGTGCGTTTCATAATAAGCGGCTTATTCTGAAACCGGACCCGCAGGGTTCGACTCACGGCCTGCGTTTAGTATAAAATGAAACCGCGTTTTCGGATAAACGGACAAAACGCGCGATCCAAACAGTATCACAGTGTTTTCAAAAACACCACCACACTTATACGCTACACCAAACAGACCCTACATCATTACATATTTGGCTTATTATAACTTTTTGTATTGAGAATAAATAAAATTTAGGTACATCATAATAATGAATTACACCTAATTACAAATAATGATCTGTGCGATCTAGAATTAATTAAGATAATGCATTTCTTCAGAACAAAGTAAAGGCACTGTAAACGTACATGAAACAAAAGACAGTGCGAGGTCAAACTCGTGAAACGCTCAATTATGGCTCCATGATTCCCCTTCTTCCACTAAAGCCGAATCTCCACAATAGGATATATATTGCAAGCCTTTATTATGAATATGTGTTCCTTTTCATGTGCCAGATGCATAAAATTATAGTAAGTTGGCCCATCAAATCAATTACAGATCTCAGTATGGTTGAGGTGGGTGTTGAAAGCAATGGACAATGGCTTCAACAAAAATTTCAAAACCTACAAAGATATTGATAGTGTTTTTATGATGGTGTATGTGCTTTCAAAATTTTAATTTTAATAGAAAGATTTAGTATATGTGATTAAAAAATTGTTTTAATAAGCACCGATCTCGATGTAACTTTTAGATCGAGAATTTTGAAATTAAATTCAAGATCATATGAGCTTCAGTTTCAGGAAACTTATAAGCAAACAAGAAATCAATGTTTAACTTTCACAACATTGTTGGCAAGCATAAAACCATTGCTAAACACAGATAATAGCATTGATTTGCTCTTCCAATTCATGAAGCCAACCATACCTCATCTCATGTTCCAATAAATTAAATCAACCTATGTTAATCTCATTGTGGTGGTCCCACCATGGGCCCGG
>NEWO01000103.1:1641169-1660037 GCA_003013225.1 Phalaenopsis aphrodite | reverse complement strand
AATAATGAAAACTAAAAATTGCCTAATCAGGCACTAAAATAGTTTTTAGCCTTAACAAATTATTTTTGAAAGAAATTATTCTAGCCTAATCATAATTATTGAATTTATTTGGAGATGAATACAGTATATATAAAATTTATATTGTATTTATCATAAAATAATATAATAATTTTAAATTTTATGTGAAATAAATTTTAAATAAGGAATCTTGAATCAAATTTCTTTTTTTAACCCTAAAAAAAATCAATCCACATTTTGAATTATTTTAGGCTAGATATGTAAATACATAGGAATTGAGTCATATCATATGTATGTAAATCTTTCTTTTTTTTATTTACACTCTTATATAGGAAATTTTTCAAGACAAATCTGGAGGTGATCAAAAAATCCAAAAGAGAAAAATGGAAGTCAACAATCTGATTGGAAGCTATAGGAAGCCGATGGATTGAAGATCGCTAGTAGACCAAAGCATGATTGGTCGAATAAAAGCTTCTCCTACTGGTGAAGAACCACCCAAGTCAATGGATACTTGTACCGATCACCTCAAGGTCGACCGATTGCCACTCTCAAAACCGTTCAATTTCTTGGAGTGAAGGTCGATCGGCATCCATACAAAATAGCTAGGCCAGACCATTTAAGCCGACCGATCAAAGACCTACTGATCGAGAGGCTTAAACGTGCGGAAGGGTGTAAATATCGGTTACTAATATGAAAAGGTGTTCATGTCAATTACATATGTGAAAGAATATCAATATCAGTTATAGATAAGGAAATGCGTCAATATCAGTTATAATTATGAAAAAAAGGTATCAAAGGGAGTAATAATGATCTGTAATGTCGTTGATCAAGTAAAGACAAATTAATAAGAACAATAAATTGTAATGCTCCGATTAAAGTGGGGGTAAGAATGTTTTTTTATAATGGTTCTTCTATGACTGTAAATGACGACCATTTTATGAATAAGTGGACAAATCTTTTTCTTTTGCAATGTGCATCTTGTACTCTATACTCTCTCTCTCTCTCTCTCTCTCTTCTCTCTTCTTTCCTACTCTGTATCCCTCCAGACGTGTTCCAAAAAACAAATTAATATTCAATAACTTAAAAGGTGTTTCAGTGAGCGTGGACATGCCACAAAATATAAAGTAGAGCACGCAACCAAGAAGAAGAAACTCAACTTGGATACATTGCAATATGAAGTGCACCAAAAAAATTTGCGCATTAGCAGATTCAGGAGCTAAATAATCAAATCATGATAGCTATTCATAATGCACTTCAAAAGGAGGATCAAAAACCTTTCTTCTTAGGGGGACCTCGCGAGAAACCACATCTCCTTGAGGTGCCTTCACAAGAAACAATAGGCACCTAGAGGCCGAAGAGTCGCCTAGGCAGTTGAAACACATAAAGATCTCCAGTACATTGATAATGTTGGGTCCACGTCAAAAGAAGGACATCGACCCATAAACAAGGAAAGACCCCAACAAGAGCTACTAGAGAATGCTCTTTCTCAACAAATCTTGGAGGTCAAACCCTACAACACAAAAAGTTGAGGTAAAGCAAATCGACAGAATCATGCAAATATACATGTCAAGTAATAATGCGGCAAAAAAGTATAGGGTATCCATTCCATGAGACAAATGATAAGAATTACTTTAGAGGTGAATCTCTAGTTTACTTCACTTCTAAACCTAGTTTAATGTGATAGCAAACATGAGGTGATTTTCTAAAATCTTACCCAAAAGCAAAAATAAAAGATGATTACGTTTGGAAAAGATAGATAACAACAATAGATAACTCTTATGATTCTTCTAGGTATGTGAGGCTTGCTTCTTTGTGAATTCAGTGATGTGGTGGTTTGTATTTTTCCTAGACTCTCCCTTACGTGATAGTTGTAAATAGGGATTGAAAGTCTTCCTTATGTCTATGCTTATGTCAAAAGAAGGCAAAAATCCATGAAGTTGAGGCTTCATCAATCACTATGGCATCCCACAGATTTGTCATATACCCTTTCTCGGTTGCAAAACCTAGATAAAACATGTCTATCATTATTTGGATTTTGTGGTTAACCATTTCATCCCTCTGTGCAACAGGTATGAGTCACAAATCATAAATATGTTAACATCCTAATTAGCCACATAAGAAGTACTTGAAACCTATGGTTAACACAACAACAAAGAGGCCTCATTCCTCAGGAAAATGATACATGACAAGAAATTATCCAAGAAATCATGAATAGCACATACCATAAATCACAGAGACACAAAAGAAAATTCAGCAACACATGTTGGAAGAACGCAAGAAAGACACTCCATTGAAATCATCAATGCAAGTAAAAATGAAAAGTAAGAACTTACAATAGAATTTGTTCCATCTTCCACAACAACCAACTCCTCTCTCTCTTGCAATAGACCTCTCAAAATGTGAATGAAAATAAAAAAGGAAAAAAGATATGAAATACCCTTAGCAACTAAATCCCAAGAAAGGAAGAGAATCCCAATTAAGGAAAAACTCTCTAAAACCCTCTCTTTCTACCTCCAGCCATCCCCAGGTCTCTCCTTCTCCAAAAGTGCCCTAAAGAACATTTTTATAGCTTAATACATACATTTCGAAAGAAAACTTCTAGCAAAAAATAAGTTCTCACTTTGTTGGGGTGGACATGCCGAAATGTGATGTGTCCATATGTGATCCTGGCGTGGTTATGTAGGCCTTTGCAAATCTAGAATGGTCACGCTGCCATTGTTGATAGTGAGGTGAACTCAAGAGCACGGCCATAGAGCTAAAAGGGGAGCATTGCAATGCCTAGATGTGGTGCCAAACACTAAAACCAACAATGTCGTAGCACCCACTCCAGGTTTTAGAACCCGAGAGCTCGACACTGCAATGTCAAAATGTCAACACCTTAGTGTCAGTTGGAGTGTCATGGCGCCGCTATTGTGGCACCCCGGTGATGGTAATCGAATTCAGACAATTTTCAAGAGTTTCAGGTTCACTACAAGATTGAGTGCGCAACATGTTGAATTTCACTTTTTTTTCATGTGCAAAGAAGAGGAGTGCTCTTAGGTGTTTTAAATTATAGAGAGGACTCGACTGTGGCGTAATTTGTAATAATATCTTAATTTTTCTTACAGTAGATTTCTTGGTGTGGTGTATCTTCAAGGCTTTTCCAGTTTTTGAGTTTTTTTCACAATAACTCTTGCATTCTTAATATTTTATGTTTTTTTATGTTGTGCATTTTTGTTAGAAGTTTTACTTTGAATCTCTTGAATCAGTTTCCACAAAAGTTCCTCACACCTCTCCAAAAAAAATAGGGACATTAAGGACATCAACTATAGAAGCTATAAAAATAGTAGCTAGATCTTAATATTTTATAACTTTATTTGCCTCGTTTTTTTTCATTTTTATCATTTTGGTTGGTGGCATGCTGAAATAAAAATATCATTTTCTTATTTGTTTTTTTTTTCACTTCTTAAGAACACAATATCGACAAATTATTGATCCTGACCGTAGATCACTGTGATCTACGGTCAGGATTATTTCCGTTTTTTTTTAAAAAAAATTTAGGTGGGGCCAACCGAAATATATCAGGACCGTAAACGGTCCTGATCGGACACCACACGCAAGCTGCGTGCGGTGTCTGATCCGTATGGAATAATTTTTCCACAATATCGCTCTTAGTTGGTCTTGTCTTGAAATTTCATTTTGAAGCTGTTGGCCTTCTAAATTTATATGAAGAGAATTTTCTATAGATAAAGAAGATACAAATAAGTATTTTTAAATACTATCTCCATGCATATATGTATAAGCTTTTGCTAAACCCTAAACATGGATATTAATTAAAATTAGAGTTGTATCAAAAGTGCTCTACACGATTGTAAAAAAGCTGAGTTTGAGCGAGCATAAGGCTTGTTCTTGTTCGACAGATTTGTTTGTTTGTTTGTTTTTCATTTTGTTCGACTTATGTTTGAAATGGTTTGTAAATATCATATTCTTGGTTTGACTTGAATCAAACTCATGTGTTCAAATTCAATTTATTTTTGGATTAAAATAATAATTTATTAAAATTTAATAATACAACTAATATAATTAAAATTAAAATATTAATTTTTTATTTTAAAACTCTTCAATAAGAATAATATAGCATGAAAATAATAAATTCAAAAGTACTGATTTTTGGAGATAGTGGGATCGTTTTATATTTTAAAGGACATAACTTAAAAATTGTTCGGCGCAGTTGCAACTGTTTGAAGAAGCAACTAGCATAAGAAATTATATCTGAAAAAGTAGTGGTGACTATTACAATTTATTTTTTTTCAAAAAATCAGACCGTGGTTTTTGGACGGCCACCATATTTTAACAGTTCAAGAAAACAATTTTTTACCTCAAAAATATTTAAAAAATAGTTCCACAACTAGAATTGTGGTGACAATCTAAAAAGCAAAATAGATTAAAAGTTATCTCAAAAGAACATTGAATTAAAAGAGCACCGTTGGGGTGTAGGGAATGTCGGAGGTGAGGTGAGATTATTACGTCCGTCACCCGGATGTCGAGCTGCGTCTGGGCAACAGTGGTAATACAGCGGAGGCCCGTTCATCGCCCGGTCCCCGAGTTGCGTCCGGACGACGGTCGGACCTCCAGTGGTCGTTGCCCAGACGTCGAGACGTAATAATTTGTCGGAGGCGAGACCGGATTGGGTAAAGTTTTTCTAGTATTTGCATGCATACCACACAATTCGTATGTGTATTTGCGTATCCACACATAATTTTTTGATGAAGGCGGGACAACGTGTCTCAAAGGAGAGCTCTTATTTCATCCAAAGACCGCAGACAGAGCTGCAATCGAAGTCAAATGCAAGCTCACCACGTGGAATTCTGGTACCCACCGCAACATAAGATAAAATAAATTAATTAAGACATGCGACCCGGCCGTCCAAAACTCGACCCCACCCAAGAAGAGAAAAAGTGACTTTTTGGCCATAATATAACATAGATACGTGTTATTCCGCCGTCACGGATATTTAATAACGCGTTATTTATCGAAAATCTTGTGTTATACTTTAATTAAACCGCATTATTTTCAGAATGATTTTTATAATAATTCATATACTGTGATATATTACTTAATTTATATATTACTTATATAAATTAATTTATATATTACTTATATAAATTGATATATTACTTATATAAATTTATACTTAATTTATATATTTATCTAATTTTGCGGTTAAACCGCCGCTTATAACACATGTAGGTGTCATTCTGCCGCCTATAATGCAGGTAGGTATTATTCTGTCGCCTATAACGCAGGTAAGTGTTATTCCGCCGTCTATAACGCCTCCCCTTGGTATTTCGTTGAGGTATAACACATGGGGAATGTGTTGCCGCGGTGTAACACGTGGGAAATATTCCCCATGTGTCATACTACCGTAATATAACACATATACGTGTTATTCCACCTTCACAGGTATATAATAACACATTATTTATCAATGAGATGTCTAAATCCATAAGAGTAGTTGTAATAAAGGTTAAAGCATGTCCCTAGTACCATAGACCTTGCCATATGAGTGAGAAAGTTATGAAGTCCCTACTTTCTAAAATCAAACCCATAGTTTAAAGTATACAAATTTAAATTTCTATGAGGATTATGTTTATGGAAATTAAAATAATATTTTTTATTTTTAAANACAAATACGTGTTATTCCGCAGTCACGAGTATTTAATAACGCGTTATTTATCAAAAATCTTGTGTTATACTTTAATTAAACCGCATTATTTTCAGAATGATTCTTATGACAATTCATATACTGTGATCTATTACTTAATTTATATATTACTTATATAAATTGATATATTACTTATATAAATTTATACTTAATTTATATATTTATCTAATTTTGCGGTTAAACCGCAGCTTATAACGCATGTAGGTGTTATTCTGCCGCTTATAATGCAGGTAGGTATTATTCTGCCGCCTATAACGCAGGTAAATGTTATTCCGCCGCCTATAACGCCTCCCCTTATTATTCCGCTGAGGTATAACACGTGGGGAATATTCCCCATGTGTTGCCGCGGTGTAACACGTGGGAAATATTCCCCATGTGTCATACCACCGTAATATAACACATATACGTGTTATTCCACCGTCACTGGTATATAATAACACGTTATTTATCAAAAATCTTGTGTTGTACTTTAATTAAACTGCATTATGTTTTAAATAATCGTGTTATACTGCAATATATACGCATTATATTGAGAATACATATGTTATTACGAATTATTGACGTGTTATTTAACAAAATTTAAGTGTTATACCTCATTATTGTTGTGTTATTGTTCAAAATTCAAGTATTATACCAAGTTTATAAGTTGTTATAACGAGTTCAAAATTCAATTTTATCATGTTATATAACTTTATAACGTGAAAAATTCAAAATTTAAGTGTTATATCGTAAAATAGTTACTTCTTAAAATATTCAAATATAAATAAAGTTCAAAATATAAAATAATCGTATTATACTGTGATATATATTTGTTATATTGAGAATACATGTGTTATAATTAATTATTGACGCGTTATTTTAAAATTTATCGTGTTGTATGATCTTATAACCTGAAAATTTCAAAATATAAGCGTTATACCGTAAAATTTAAGTGTTATAACGAAATATTATTGATGAAAATTTCAAAATCTTATGTTATACCGAATTATATGACTTTATAACCTAAAATTTTAAAAATATAAGTGTTATACCGTAAGTTTTTGTCTGTTTCAGGATTTAATTCAGGTCGGGTTCATCATAAACACACCTATTAAATTTCCGCGTTGATTCGGGCCAGGTCAAGTATCTTTTTTAATTTTTATATATTATAAGACCCAATTCCACTTATACTTCATTCATTAGACTCCGCAAGCAACTCACCTTGTGGAGGCAATAAAAATACCTCCAGGGATGGAATTCACAAGGCGGAGGCTCTACTCAAGGCTTCCAAAAAAACTTTGTGCTGCACAAGAAGCGTTTTCCTTTAGGTCATTTACACATATACCACTCAATTCTTATGTATTTCATACCCTAAGATAAAAATTTTATTTTCCATTTTTAATCCTATCTCAAATTATTTAAAATTTAATATTGCTTGAACTATATAGAAAATTTAAAAGAAAAATATTATACTAATATTATTAATTAATTAATTAATTAGTTAGAGCTAAATTGAGTCGAACCTGAACTTGCAATATTTTGTGAGTGTTTATTTGATTTATTTTTTTGAACGAATGAATCACACACAAGCTATATCGCGAGTTGAGCACTTTTATTTCACGAACAACGAGCTTTTTTACAATCCTAAACAACCCTAGCTTAGGACAATAAACCTACTACATCTTATTTTCTATTATTCTATTATCATGGGGATTAAGGTTTTTTGATTCAATCATATTTTTTGTAAGTCTCTTTCCAGCGAAGAGAAAGACCGGTGCTAGTAAATGAACAGATGGAATTTTCACTTTAAGTTCCAGCTTCACTGTGAGAATGTGCGCTAATATTGACTTCTTATTTACCATTTTGAAGTTCGTCTCTGTGAGGAAGGAGAAGTATTTTAAGTTTTAAAGTGTGAAGAGGCTTGAGTATAGTGTAATTTGTATAATTCATCACATTTTTTTTGTGGTAGATTTCTTGATGTGGTGTAGCTTCACATTTTTATTTATGTTATTGGAACTTTCCATGTTAAGTCTTGGTATTTTATATGTTTTCTTTTTTTGTGTATTTTTGTCCTAAGTTTTTCTTTGGATCTCTCGAATAGGTCTATGCATCTCTCCCTATTCGAGTGGGGGGTTTTTGGAGTTTTTAAGTTAGAAAGGGAGCTATGGTCGATGAGGTGAGATACTAGGTTGAGAATTTAAATGGTTTGAACTTCACTTTCTAGAAAATGCAAACTGAAGATTTTTTCAATCAAATGAAATTGTATTTGTGACTCGATGAAATGACTAAGAAGCCAGAATTTATGAGTATGAGGTATGGAAAGTTTTTTTATCAAACAACCTTCGGTTTTATCTAACTTTTAGTTTTCTCATATGTTGATTTCAATATTTTGAATGAGTGGATTACCATTAATTTTATGTCTGCATTAACAAGAACGTACGATAAGCTTTTGAATTCAAGCAAAGTTTTTCTTGTTGAAGAGACTATTCATTATGAAGATGTTAAATGATCGTTCAGTGGTTGAACACTTAAATAAATTCAATACTATGACAAAATAGTTGTGCTCTATTGTCATCAAATTTTATGACAAGATTAGGGTAATGTTATGCTTATCTTCATTGCCAGATAGTTGAGATTGACTTGTTAGTGTGGTGAGTAACTTTTCAAAAAACATAAATCTGGACTTTGTTGATATTTGAATGAAGAAATTAAAAAAAAATTACTATTGAAACTTCAAATTCCTCTTTGAATGTTAGTACTAGAGGAATGAATATGGATAGAATGAACATGTACAAAAAGGTCCAAGTCCATGAGATCTTCAAGGCTAAAGAGAGAAAAAGGTAGAGTTAATTGCTGGAATTACTAGAAAAAAGTACACTTTTAAAAATAATGCAAAGCTCTGAAGAATGTTGGTGATGGAGGTACAAATAAAAAACTCTCTATAAATGTCTTCACAGATAACATCCAAGGTGACTCCCTTATTTTATCCCTATATAATATTGAATCGTAAATTGTACATTAAGGTGCCTCTTTTAATTCTTGTCTCAACAAAGAGATGTTAAAAAACTATACTGAATGTGATCTAAAGATGGAATGTTATGGAGATAATAAAGGTTGTGGTATCTTTGAAAGGATGATGTTGATATGATGTTGCCAAAAACATTATTTTAGAAAATGAATGAAGTTAGACATGTTCCTTTTTTGAAGAAAAATTTAATTTTGTGAGTTGGCTTGTAAGGTCAGGACATGCAACTATTTCAACAGGAGATTCAAGCAAAGTGACTAAGGGTGTAATGGTATGACTTGAGTTAACATTGCAAACACCTTTTATCTAATCAATGAGATGTCTAAATCCATAAGAGTAGTTGTAATAAAGGTTAAAGCATGTCCCTAGTACCATAGACCTGGCCATATGAGTGAGAAAGTTATGAAGTCCCTACTTTCTAAAATCAAACCCATAGTTTAAAGTATACAAATTTAAATTTCTATGAGGATTATGTTTATGGAAATTAAAATAATATTTTTTATTTTTAAAGTGAGCCAAAGTTGAAGTCTAAAATGGCGGAGTTAGTGCATACTAATGTATGAGATCTACTCCAGTTCAATCTATTTGAGGTTCTCAATATTTTTTTCACATTCATTGATGATCACACCAAGAAAGTATGGTTGTAATTCTTGAAGCAAAAAACTAATACTTTTATGTTTTTAAGAAGTGAAAAACTCTGGTTAAGAATAAGATAAATATGAGTTTGAAGTATCTCAAATCAGATAATGGTGGTGAGTAATGTGAAAGTGATTAATAAATTTTTGTGTTTCAAAAGGAATTAGGAATGCATTTACTATTCCAAGAACACAACATCAAATTGGTGTTGTTGATTGCATGAATAAATTTATGATAATGTTTGCTAGGAGTATGAGGTTCCATGGAAACTTGCCAAAATAGTTTTCGTCAGAAGTAGTACACTTTAATTTCTTCTGTATATCATGGTCCGTAAATAACTTTGAATGAATGCTTACATGAAGAAGCTTGGAATGAAAAAAGAAGTAAATACATCTCACATGAATGTACTTGGTAGTTTATCATATGTTCATGTTGATGCATGGCTAGAAGTAAGCTGTTTAAAATCTTTCAAATGCACTTTCATTATATATGACTCAGATGAATTTAGTTGCAAAATTTTGAACTTACCAAGGATGTTACCTTCAATGAAATGGAGATGTACATTAACAAAAATAGAGCGCAGGATATTCTACTAGTTACTTCCAATGACTCATCCAAATATATTGGTATAGAAGAAACAAGTGATCTGGAAGATGGAGAAAAGAAATCTTCTTAAACTGATGAAGCATAAGAGATTTCTTAAACACTTACTACTAAGGTCAACTGCTCTAACAGAATGTCATGACTGGCATAGAGGTATTCTCCTTTATTGTACTATCTATTATGAGTCATAGTGTTAAACCTGATTACTATGATGAGAACATTCAAGTAGTTGATTCAAATGAGTGGATATTTTTCTTGGATAATGAGAAGAAGTTATAACTATTAAATCTGATACCGGAATTATTAGAAATATAAATGGAAAAAAACACTACACAACAAGTAGGTTTAAATGCTGAAAGAAGATGCAGATGGTAACAAGCGTTATAAGTCGAGTCATGTTGTAAAAGAATTTTAGCAAAAGAATGGAATTAATATACTGGGATATTCTCTTCTATAATAAAGATAACAAAAGTCATTGTTATGTCAAGCTTAGTATTAGTGAAAGATCAACAAGTACAATAGATAGATGCTAATATAACCTTCTTACATGGTGTTTTATAAGAATATATGGTGTAACCAAATGAAAATAAAGTTCTAGGAAAACAAACATGGTTTATAAATTAAAGAAGAGTCTTTATGGTTTAACTCGGGCACCTAGACAATGATACAGGAGATTTGACATATTTATGCTAGACAATAGGTACAGAAAGTGTTAATTAGATCATTATCACTTCATTATACATTTTGGTAATTTCAATATTATGCTTCAGTTGTATGTATATGATATACTAATTGTAGGACTAGATAAAGAGAAAATCATGGACTTGAAGAAGAATTTATTTACGAATCTTGAAATGAATGATTGAAATTTAATCAAAAAAATCATCAGTATGAAAATCAATAGATATACGTTCATTTTACATTAGAGTCGTCTTAGGTAGAATATGTTGTTAAGGTCATATAATTGCATCTACATTGGAGTCGTCTCAGGTAGAATATGTTGAAAAGGTTCTACACATTCAACATGTGTGAGGTAAAACAAATTTTGCACTCCCTTAGGAAGTCATTTAAGATAATATAAGAAAAAAATGTCTGTCTAAAGCTGAGCAAATACTGATGAAAAGAGCCCTTTATGCTTTATTTGTTGGAACTTTGATGTAAGTGGTGATATATAAAATGCCATATATTACACATGCAGTGGGATTGGTCTGTCAATATATGGGTAATTTATGCAAACATCATTTGGGAGGCATGAAAGTCGATTCTCAGATACTAAAGAGGAGCACTCAACAAAGAACTTTATTTTGGAAGAATAGGGATTAACCTACATGGATATATAGATTCAACCCTTGCAAGAGATATTGATAGTAGAAGAAGTATAATAGGTTTTATCTTCACTTTGAGAAACACAATAGTGAGTTGAGTTTTCATGTTACAAAAGATTGATGCTTTATCAATTACAAAAGTGGATTATGTTGCCATTGTTGAGACTAGCAAGAAAATGATTTGTCTACATAGCTTTATGTTAGAACTTAGCAAGAAGGAGGAGATTAAAAAGCTTTATAGTGCCAATATGAATGCCATTTACATAGCAAATCATTTCATTCGTTTGTGCTTAAAAGATAACCAATTATCTCTAAAGAAAATACATATAATTAAAAAAATTTCAGATATTTTGAATAAGGTTGTAATAGTTGTGAAACTGAAGTTATACTTCGATTTAGTTGGATCCTAGGACGGTTAAAACAAGGATGACACTACAATTTATAACTATGAAGATGTTGTAGCTATGAGGAGTGAGTTTGACTACAATCATTCTCAAATGGGACATTATTATTATGTGGAGCTTGATTGTGTCGATCAATTCTCACTTAGAGCCCTAAGGATTTAACACCCATGCTTGACAATGTGTTTGCTTGAGGTATACGGGGGTGTCCTCAACAATTTATTTCTATACTTAGCGCCGCAACACCCAGAAGAGGATGCCATAGTGCACATGCCCCAGTTCAGATCCCATGTGTAGGACACTCCAGTTCTTAAAGGGGAGTGTTGCATTGCTCAGAAGCAGCACCCCGACGCTGAGACTAGCAGAACCGCCATGCCCAATTCATATTCATAACCAAGAAGTGCAAAATTACAATGCCCATAGTGCAGTGCCACAATGTAATATTACGCTGCCTTAGTGGCAGTAATCGAAAAGAAGCAAATTTCATTTTAGGTGTTGGCTTCACTGCGAAAATGTGTGTCAAAATTCATTTCTTGTGCATGTATTCGAAGTTCTACCATGTGAGAAAGAAGCAAATGAGTGTTCTTAAGTTCGAAAGTGTAGAGAGGCATGGGTGTTGTGTAATTTTTATATTTCTCTTCATTTTATTCGTAGTGGATTTCCTGGTATAGTGTGGCTCCATATTTTTTTCTTGATCTTAAGTTTTTTCACGTTAAATCTTAGTGTTTTCTGTATTTTCTTATTTTGTATGGTTTTGTGCTAAGTTTGATGCGGACCTCTCGAATCAGTTTCTGCTTCTTAACACATCCTCCGAGACCAGCTCCTCTTCTTCCTCCTCAACTGATCTCATCCTCTCCAAGCACGGCGTAAATCATTCTTCATCATTACCAACAATTACACCTCAGCCTTTTTGTCATGCCTCTGATGCCAGAGAAAAAGAGAGGGAGGAGGTAGGATTGAAAATTGTATTCCGCTAAAGGGAGTAGCAGAGGAAGAGAGAGAGAGAGGGAGAGAGGGAAGTGGGGCTTTCGCAAGGGGAGCGACGCCACTCAATTTTTTCCTTTCGCTCGAGGCTTGTACTTTTTTGGCTGTTTCTTTTATTTTAAATTGTTCATTGTACGTAATCATGTGAATTAGAAAAAAACACTAAATTCCTATATATTTATTTATATAATTTCAAAAAAAAAATTTATTTTTATAACAATTTAATCTCAGGTCATATATAAATTAAAATATAGGTATTGAAAGTTATATTTCATTTTAAATTAGCCATCAGTAATACTACCTCCGTTAAATTTAATTTTTTAAGTATAAGAGATATCTAAATAAATAAGAAATGGGTGGTTTGCATGCAAATGCCCCCGTTTTTTTGTTAACATAATTAAAAAAGTATCATCTTTATTTTTAAATTTTAGAAAAAAAATGCATCCGATCTTTTACTTTTTGTTTTTAAAAATAGAATAATTATAAAAATAAAACAAACTAAAATTAAAAATAAAAAAAATAGTAAGCGATCCCAAATGCGATCATATACTGAAATTCAGGGAAAATTATTCCATACGAACGGCTTATGTAGAAATGCATGCGAAGTTCGATCTCCACCGTTGATCAGACCAAAGTTGTATTTCAGTGGACCTATTTTTTTTTTAAAGAAAAAAAAATTGATGAAAGCCCTGATTAACTGTGGAAATCGAACGGCGCATGTATCCTACATACGCCGTCTGTATGAAATAATTTTTTGAAATTCAGGTATTCATATTCAATACATGCGCCGTCCGTATGAAATAATTTTTCGAAATTCAGGTATTCATATTCAATCTAGATTTCCTGTAGAGTCTTACTTCTTAGAAGTCATATCTTGGAACATTCATTTCTCTATACTCTTCAAAGTGAATTTTAGTCTTACTTCTACAGAAAAAAAGAACGGGTAAATACTTCCTCAAGTATAACGAATGAATTTATTTAGAAATAAATATAATACAAAAAACAACTAATTTATTACTTATTATAATATATCAAATTCAACATAAAATAAGCTAAACGATTAAAAAAAACTCATACAAAACCTATTTTAGTCCTCAATATATTGACCCAAATTTTCTGCATCTCTAGAAGACCTGAAAAGGCTAAAGTTCTTCAAAAGAGAACCACTAAATTGTTAAATAATACTTTGGTCCTTTTCGGTCGCCGATGCGTAAGCAGGAAAACAACTTTCATCGCACACGCCTCCAGCTGAGATCAAGCTATCTTTCAACAGCATTGTACCTATCAAGCACCATATAATAATAAGAAGAAGAAGAAAAAACAATAGCTAGACGGCTTACTTGCATTCTCAAATCCTCAAATATAAACCCTTCGTCACCACACGCAAATTTCAAGAGATGTGATTAATGCAAGAATGTTTCTTAGAGCTCCAAATTGGGCCCGTTTAAAAATTAAAATTTATATATTCTTAATCTTCTCGAAAGCACACGAATGGATCCCTAGCACCAGCAAATCAAGCTAATTTTTTTTTGAGAGATACGGATGAGGGGTGCTTGGATCATAAGATCTTACCAGTTTAAATAGTAATGTTTGGATTCAAATAACTAAAGAAGTGAGTTCACAACCTCTAAAAAAGGATTTATTATGCATGTGAATACTTTTATCAAATTATAATTGATACACCATCAACAAACTTTCATCATCGTGCAAGGATCTCGATAGTATTTTTTTAGCGAGAAACGTTAAAAATTCAATTAATAATCAAGAACTCTCATTCTTGCGAACATATAGAAAAACGGATTGACTTTACGAGATGGGCACAATGACAACAAGATTGACCCCATTAGAGTCAAATAAGGCCCATATTGAGCATTTAAATCTTGTTTAAAAGATTTTTGTGCATAATTTATAGATCAAATAGATTCTAACTCGAGTAAGTTTATGATCAGATCGAGTGTCTCGGCGAGATAAATCTAACGAGCTTAGTATTACTCAATTTTGATATTGTTAAGACACTCAAATGTCCCCAAAATATCGTTTGATTGAGAGAGACTTCGGGTTTTTTGATGGATTGATATGGATTCCTTTCTTTCTTTACAAAGAGGCCTCTATAAAACTTTATAAATTGAGACCTACCCATCCATGAAAGGGACCTAGGCCTTCAATTGAAAGAAGATCTCGACCCATAGCTGGTTCGAGAAGGATAAATATCAATACCATTTTGGGTTGAAGAGTGGACGAATGCTTCCCACTCCTATAGCTACTGTCCACCTCCAATCACTACTCACCGATCCTTGTCGGCCACACCTTCCTTGTTGAAACAAAGCCCCGAATAGAGTCCAAAATGTCAATTGCAGAGTAACAAAACATTGTGTAGAGTAACCACTGATGTTGTTAAGTAATAAAGCAGCCTACAAAGTAGCACATCATTTTTAGCACTATGTATTGATGCACCTCGAAGAGGGTATACCGAGCCCACGACAACTACTCCCAACTATTATGCAATGATTCCTTTGGCTTACAAAAATTGTATTTCAAGAAACTTTGTAACATTTTTTTGCTTGTGGGATAAGGGTTTTGATGTATATACCAACTTATAGGAAATTGTTCTGACTGAGCTAGGCCCTGTAATTTTTTTTTTTTGGACTTTCACATAAAAACTTCTGGTATATTTACCTTTTAAACTATCTAAGTGTGTGTTGAATTTTCATGCAACGCTAAGATGCTTATTAATCACTCTACTACTGTGAATCTTTCGACATGCTTCAGTTTGGTACCGTCTATGAAAACAGTCAATCCCACTACTGAATGAATTGCAAAACTTGTCGAATGATCACTTATCAATTGTCGCAACAACAAAGCATCTTACCCCAACACCCAACATATCAGTGGACATTCACAGAGCCAAGAATGTGAAGCCTCTATCACATCTTAACTTGGAAGGTGTAATTATGCTGGCAAGAGCATCTTGAGTCCCTCTCTGAAAGATTGAGTGTGCAAAATGAAGGAGTCGTATAACGAGATCCTTCAGCTCCTATGTGAGGATCGACAACTAATATCTACATAACCATTTCAACAGCCAACAAAAAAATGCCCTGATTGAGCAAACACATATTGGGCTTCATCCCATAATGGAACCCTTTCTTTATACGAAGTAGATCTCATATAGACAAACCAACTTGCAAACCTCTAGTGCTCAAGGAAAACTTGGCCTAGCAACATACTATTTTTGCTTCTGAAAAACTGATCAAAGATAAGGTGCTATGCCTGATTTGAGAATTGTAACATAATAATTGGACGCAAGGCGAAACAATGCTTATTTGGGCACTAGCGCCCAGGCTCCAAACCTAGCGCCTAACCGCCAACTTTCGGTAAGATTGACGACTACGCGCCAAAAACCGACGCATAGGCGCCACAATTATAAAACATGAGGGAAACCACCACCATCAGTTTTAACCCATTTCTTTCTTTTAAAACCTCCTTAATCCCGTCTTTGGAGCTTGACACTATGTATCTTAGGCCATAGAGAACATCTTTGGAGAAGAAGTGAGTGCTTAGTTCAATTTTCTTGCTCCAATGGAGAGTAAAAGCAATGGTGATGGGAATGAAAAGAATTTTATGCACAAGGACAACCAAACTTACTTTAATGGGTTCCTTGCACTAAGCCTTAAGTGAATCAACGACAAATTGATGAAGGTTGAAGAGGAGTTAACGAATCTGCATAATAAGTTAAGTGACATGTATCACCAATATGAGCGTTTGGACTGGCAGATGAAACTCCAATTCAATCACTTGGCTTGTTATCAAGAGTATGATGTAAATATGTATCGTGAAAACAATTGGATAGGAGAAAAAGGTTATGAAGACTTCTCGTGCTCCTTTTTACCACTTGTTGACTATCTAACGATGGTAGAAGACCATTGTGCTAACAATTAATAGTAATCGAAGTTGTATGTGAGTTAGAAACTTAATGTTTATGTTTGCAATTAATGTGTCGACCTTATATGTATGTGTATGTTCTTTTACTACATGTTATAGTATCTTTGTTAGTGCTTGCTTGATTTCAATTGTTGGGTTGTTGTGTCTGTTGTAATGCAACTAAGATTGTGTTAATGAACTTATATTAAGTTTGTGAGTGAATCTAAGTTGTTAGAATGATTGAATTATGTAGATTTTTGAAAATTTTTTGGAGTTTAGTATTTGTGTAAATGTATGATTTGAAGTTGATTAATTATTTTTTTGATGTCAATTTGATTAAATATGGTCTTGAAGCCTTAGATTTTTTGTGCTTATACTTTAAAAATTCAAAAAAAATTCAAAAATTTCAAAATCTGGGTATGGCGCCTAGGCACCAGAAAAGTTCGCAGGCCCGCGCCTAAGTGCCAACACCAGTTCCAAGATGTCAGACCGACTGAACCGGCCAAATGCCCTCTAAATCGCGAAATAAATTGGACTAACTCCATTTTAAAGCCAGAACCATTGTCTTCTTCATCCCATTCACGAATCGACTCCTATGGCTCCCTAAAGCTCTCGAATCTTGGTGGTTTGGAGCTTAAAACTTTAGATTTCTTCTTCTCTAGGTGAGATCTACATTTTGGGATAAAAATTTTATTATTTCACCACGGATTTCTTTCACATTGAGTGGAGGTTGAAATGTTTGGAAAATATAGTAACAAATCCACAGTGGAAATGTTTGTTTATTTGAAAATCTCTTGTAGGAGCCTTTAGAATTTACATTTAGAATTTACTTTGACTCTCATTAGATTTTTTTTATGACTCCCAAAACTAAGAGAGTAAAAGGAAAAGAGACTTTTGATAACAAGAAGTTTGTTAATCTCAAAGCACAAGATCATTAAAATGATTTCTTGTTATCGAGGGAGCGTATTGCAGAACATAGTTTTTTGAGTCTAGGTGATGCTGTTAAAAATTTAATTGTGGCTCGACAATGGGAAGGGTTCTGCTACTTCATTGCTGTAGCAATCATTTTTTTTGTGTGAGAAATTTATGCAAATCTGTTGGAAGCACCCGAGGAGGAAGTTTTCGTTCAAGAAAGAGGAGCTGAGTTTACTGCTGAAAGAATCAATTCATTATATCAGTTGTCTCCTTCTCTGGATTGTTTCTATTCTGAATTTGAGCCCACAGAGACAGAGCAAGATGAGATTATTGTTTTCTTGACTGATGGACGTGGATCGTGGAAGTAAAAAAATGGGAAAAAGGTAAATTTTCCCTCTTACATGCTTGATGCTCCATCCAAAGCATGACACTACTTCATTTCTAATCAATTACTCACTACTAATCATTTAAGAGAAGTTACAAAGGAGAGAGCTATTCTGAAATATTGTGATCAGAAAATGAAGCCTATAAATATTTGTTCTTTGATCTACAAAGCTAATTTTATTTCCGTCAGAGCCAACACTTCTACAGGTTTGGGATATCCTTCTCTCATTTTTACTATTTGCAAATAGTCTAGAGTGAAATATGATACTTAGGAGGATTACTCCAACCACTAAGGCCTATTGGTAAGGCTAATGTGGATATTTATGGAAAACACGCTATGCTTGGTTATAGAAGTCATCCTTCAAATATTGCTTCTACTTCTGCTTCTAGACCATCCACTTCTTGTAGGGGTGCAAATGAGTCGAACACGAGCGAGCCTAGGCTTAGCTCGTGTTCGCTCGTGTTCGACTCGTCGATATTTCGAGCTCAAAAAGTGTGTTCGTGTTCGGCTCGTTTGCTTAGCAAGCCGAACACGACCCGTTCACGAACTAAGAATCGTTTTGACAACCCTAATCACGTAACCATACGATGTTACAGATTGGGGCAAGATTTAAAACATTTGAATCTAATTTAATAATTTGTATTCTATTTTATTAATTAATACTTTTAATTGATTATAAATCGTTGTATCCTTGTAGTCAACTAATTTTTTTAAAAATACTATTCATCAAAGATATACATACATGCATACATATATATATATATATATATATATGTATGTATATAGATATATATGTATATATATATGTATGTATATATATATATATGTATATATGTATGTATGTATATATATATACATACATGCATATATATACGTATATATACATACATACATGCATATATATACGTATATATACATACATACATGCATATATATACGTATATATACATACATACATGCATATATATACGTATA
>NEWO01000103.1:1620145-1637442 GCA_003013225.1 Phalaenopsis aphrodite | reverse complement strand
GTGAACGGGCAGTTCCCGGGGCCGACGCTATCGGCCCGAGAAGGCGACAACGTGCTCGTGAAGGTTGTCAACCATGTCAAGTATAATGTTACAATCCACTGGTGAGTATTCAATAGAACGAATTGCAGTTCTTTATTAATTTCCACCATAATCTAATTGACCATTCAACTGCCAACTTAATAAAAGCACCTGAAGCACTATCTTGCTAAGTTTAGATGGCCTTATGAACCTAACTCCATATCGTCTAAGGAATCTTATCCTTTTAAAGTATAAGTGTTGGTTGATCAGTCATTATGTAATCGAGAAGTGTGTTAAAACGTTTTTGATGGATTATATACCAAAATGCTTAAATTTATTGCACATTTCGACTGATAAATAGACCATTAACCTCTTGAACATATTGAAAGACTAATATTGTCAAGTTTTTTTTATTAATGGATAAGAATTAATCTTAATGTAAAATACAATAGACTAATTAAATTAGCAAACTAACCATATTATCTAGACTAGTTTGCAATATATTTATACTTAGATACCAAGCACCATCTTAAATATTCTTAATCCAATATATTTTCTACGATTATCTTTTTAGTTAATATTAATTTATTTATGTAATAAAATATAGAAGTTTTGATGAATTATCCAAGTTTTGATTATCTTAATAAGGAAAAAAAAAGCCATTTGAATATAGATATCTGATTTTAAAAACATGTAGGATGTTTTCATATATACTTTATAAAACAATTCTCTTTATTTCTGCCATATATTTGCAACATTATTATATCATTAAAAATAAACAAAAATGTTTTGATAATATTATGGTTGAATATGAATTTATTCTTTTAGAATTACATAAAGTTTCACATAACCAAATGAGCAAAACTCATAATGGGTGACAAGAAAACCCTAGAATATGGCTTGACCCAACTAGAGATTTACTAGATGGAGTGCAAAATAAAATAAAAATTAAAAAGCTCTTTCCTATAAGCTAGAGAATATAAAACTAAAAAGTTTGACATTTTAGTCTGTCCAATTCTAAAATGCTAATAAAAATGATACTTTTTATGTGATTTTAAAATAATTTACTTCTAAAAAGTAATAAAAGTGGTATTTTTTATGTGATTTTAAATTTTTGAGTGTTATGTAAATATGAAATTTTAGTGTTAAAACATGTAAATACATAAAAATTTTGAAAACAAAATTACAGAGCAGAATCAAGTAATTTCCATTCCAGTAACATTTCAGTCCAGCACAACAAACCTAAGAGATGATACATCAATCACAGGCATGGAGTAAAGCAGATCCGAACAGGGTGGGCTGACGGACCTGCATACATCACACAGTGCCCAATCCAACCGGGACAGAGCTACCTGTACAACTTCACCCTCACCGGCCAAAGAGGGACTCTTTGGTACCACGCCCACATCTTGTGGCTTAGAGCCACAGTCCATGGCGCCATCGTCATCAAGCCCAAGCTTCACGTCCCTTATCCCTTCCCCAGTCCCCATCAAGAGCTCGTCCTCATCTTAGGTACTCTACTCACCCATTCGCTGATCAATCCCCCACCACTCCTCTGTTCATCATCAAACTCCGCGAACATCATCTCCTGTAAATTCGATTTGCAGGCGAATGGTGGAAGGCCGACACAGAGGCGGTGATCAATCAGGCAACGAAAACCGGCCAAGCTCCCAACATCTCCGATGCACACACCATCAACGGCCATCCCGGACCAATTTCTACTTGTGTTTCTCCACAAGGTGGAATCCAACCCAAACTATTGTTACCTTCCTTTATCATAATCTTCTATCAGAGTTGTAATTTAATGGCGCACGTACGTACAGATGGTTACAAATTGCAGGTGAACAAAGGTAAAACATACCTGCTCCGCATCGTCAACGCTGCACTCAACGAGGACCTGTTCTTCAAGGTAGCCGGGCACAAGCTCACCGTGGTGGAGGTCGACGCCGTCTACACAAAACCATTCATTGTCGACACGGTGCTGATCACCCCAGGCCAAACCACCAACGTCCTCCTCACCACAGACAAAAGCTCAGGCAACTACCTCGTCACCGCCTCCACATTCATGGACGCCATGATCATTGCGGTCGACAACCATACCGCAACCGCCACCTTGCAGTATAAAGGCACTCTTGCCACCTCTCCCCTCAGCACCGTCGAAGTGCCTCAGAGGAACGCCACCCCGCTTGCCACTAGCTTCGCCGACTCTCTCCGCAGCCTAAACTCCAAAGCATATCCCGCCAATGTCCCTCAGAACGTCGACCACTCCCTTCTTTTCACCATCGGGCTTGGCATAAACCCCTGCCCGACTTGTATCAACGGCAGCCGCGTCGTGGCGGCAATCAACAATGTTAGCTTTGTGATGCCGGAAACGGCTTTACTTGAGGCGCATTTCTTCAATAAGCAAGGAGTCTTTACAACGGACTTCCCCGGGAAGCCACCGGTGGCATTCAACTACACGGGGAGCGGGCCAACGAACTTGCAGACAACGAACGGGACAAGATTGTATCGCATCGCCTACAACTCGACGGTGCAGGTGGTGTTACAGGACACGGGGATCATTGCGCCGGAGAGCCACCCCATTCATTTGCACGGCTTCAATTTCTTTGTGGTTGGGCAAGGGGTTGGGAACTATGACCCCAAGACCTCGCCTTCCAAGTTTAACCTCGTGGACCCGATTGAAAGGAATACAATCGGCATGCCGTCCGGTGGCTGGGCGGCTATTAGATTCAAAGCAGACAACCCAGGTACGGAGATGAGGTAAAACAGGAAACTTTGATGACATGGCTGCTAATTTTTTTTTTTTTTTGGTTTCAGGGGTTTGGTTCTTGCACTGCCATTTTGAGGTGCACACGAGTTGGGGGCTGAAGATGGCCTTCTTGGTGGAGGATGGAGAGGGGGCCAATGAGTCCCTGTTGCCGCCGCCCAGTGATCTTCCAAAGTGTTAGCTTGGCCTGAGACGCGCTCAAGAGGAGAGAATCACTTCTTTGAGCTCGGAGACGGAGATGAAAATTATTAGGGCTTTGAGTTTGTTTAGGTTTGAGAGTGGAGTGAAAGAAGCTGCAAAGCAGAAATCAATAATAAGTTTGTTTTCAGAGATTTCAATGTTTTGTTTCTTTTTATTACATTTGTAGATAATTCAGAAAAGATTGTTTTTTTATTAGTTAATGCATCTAACGGTATCGAAATATTCTGTTCCTCTCTTAAATTACACGGTTAAGTTTATTTGACAGGAACAAATTAATTTGTTTTGGTAAATTAAGAGTTAGCAATTTGTAAAAGTTGGTTCA
The DNA here is from genome assembly GCA_003013225.1 of Phalaenopsis aphrodite. Taxonomy (NCBI): domain Eukaryota; kingdom Viridiplantae; phylum Streptophyta; class Magnoliopsida; order Asparagales; family Orchidaceae; genus Phalaenopsis; species Phalaenopsis aphrodite. The sequence continues at coordinate 1,634,134 of NEWO01000103.1, read as the reverse complement.
ATATTAATAATTGATTTGATTAATTATAAGAGATTAGAAGTATAATAGGTTGACACTCTCTTATTTCGTTTGAGAAGTTCAAAACTATAAAAGAAATAATGTAAGAACTCTGATGAGCCCTAGATCAATCAATTTATGAATTTTCTTCAAAAAAAAAACAATGCACAAAGCCTCAAATTTATAAGAAAATAATGTTGATTAAGAACTTTCAGATTTTTTTTCTAGTGTTCAAAGCAATGCATTTATGTGCTTAACATTTTATAAAGCGAAGAAAATTCTAACATTTTTCCGGTTAACATATCTTAACTATTTCGATTAAGCACATGAAAATGATTCAGGGGAGCACATTAGGAAGAGTTATCAATGTTTTTGAAGCTGTTAAAGCTAGTGTACTTAGACCCATTGCTTTGCCTATGGAAAAGGAGTTATTATCTTAGCCATGTGTTTATTTTTTGTAATTCGAAAAGGGGGAAAGTGGCTAGATACCATGTGATTTATGGTGTAATATGTGGATACATCTTTCACTTGTAATTATAATATATATTATGTGTGTAAGAGTTTAAAAGACACAATTTAATCTCTAGAAACATTATGTAACACAAAAATTACATGGGAGAAAGTTAGATATCTAGTGTATAACATAAGTATACATGCGAAATATGAAATACATAATAAGTTTGATTATTATCCAAAAAATTATTTTAGAACGTGAAAAATAAATCTAGTATTTATTTTGTTTTTTAACCAAACAATAAAAAGAAAAAACCTCTTATTTATGATTTTTGTTTTGACATTTTTCCTACATAATTTACTTTTTTTTTCTTTGACCCTAAAAAAAGTTACTAACCAATAAAACTTATTGTTATCCAAATATTTTGATGATTAGAAACCCCTAATCATATCTAACTAATCTATTATACTTTAATATGAATGATCGCCTTATACACCTTTTATTAAATGATGCAAATCACTAAATCAGTAATTCTTATCTTACTCAAGAACTTGCTAAATCATTTATATTGGAACCTCTAATGACTCTTCCAAAATCAATAGATGCCAATAAATTTTTAATTTTTTATCGGCGAGCTCAATTAAGTTTGAGCAAACTAAACAATTAGTAAACAAAAATAATATTCAACTTAGTCATAATTAATAGATTTTAACCCCAAATCCAATGTACATAATTAGTGTATTGACCTGACCCACAATTACGTGTATTTTTAATCTTCAAATTTTTGCCAGAAAATATGTCTCAAATTATATCTAGCACGCTAAAGTGAACAAATGTAATGATTTATAATAAATTTTTATACTATGGGTACTACGCAACTATAAATATCGTTTCAAGTAATATAGGATTTTTCTTTAAAACCCCCAATATCAATCCCACGAGGAAAACAGTAACTCTTAAAATCAACTTACTGAATTTCTATTTAAATTGTAAATTAAACAAATAAGAGTTCTAAAATGGTATGCTTACTTAAAATTACTACTAAAGAGTTAAAAAGAAAATAACAACTAAATGTAACAACATACCAAAATATAACAACGAGTTTGGATATTATGGAAAACTTTTGCCCTTGTATAGATATTTTAATCTATGTAGGATTCAAGTGATTTAAGACAAAATTGATGTACTGTGACAAATAAAAGCATACCTTATTCTTTACCCCCTCCCAGAGCTAGCAAAGAATATTGTCTAACTTAAGGCCAGTTCCTTAACATTTTGATTCTGCATCAGAACTATCTAGCCTCTCATCTCTAGATGCCCCTAAGCCTATGCCACCATGATTGTCGAATCCTAGCGTCACGGTACTAAACCTTAAGCCAAATTGATAAGAATCTAGTTTGTCACTCTAGAACTAACAAATTCTATGTACATCAAAACTTATTTCCCTATTTATTTGCACTCTCACTTAGGTGATCACAATGGCTTTGTCTAGAATGAAGTGTGGTATCTACTAGTTTGGTGAAATCATAGCCTCCCAGGTTATTATGTTTCTCAACGGATTTTAACATCACAAGTGGTCAGTTTGTAAAATAAATGAAGATTTAGTGAAAATAACATCACAATTTTTAAGAGTAAAAAGAAATCTTTAAATCATTCTCATCCCACAAGATTAGGTCTCATATGCAAGGAAAAAGAAAGATGACTACTCTGAATTCATGGAGATTAAATAAAAATAAAACATTTGCATTGCAATCCAAGTCTTACAATAAAAACTTAAACAAAAATACAAAATACCTTATGTCTTCTCCCCAAGTAAACTTATGGAGTTTCTTTTAAGCAATCTCCAAATGTTTTCACACTATAACACACTCACACTTACACTTGAACACAAAATATGAAAATTCTAACTAACTATTGCGGCCCAATTGAAGTTTTGAGGCTCCAAAATGTCTCTAAATTCAGAGAAATTCTTATCATTTGATAGGAAATAGAAAATAATCAAGGGTTGCTTCAAACACCGCTCCAAAATTCGGTCAAATTCAATAGATCTTCTAGAAAGGTAGTTACTGGTGCTATAACACCAATCAAGGGCATTATATCGCCCATCTCGCTCGTGTATGGTACCATGGAGCCAAGGAGTGGCGCTATAGCGCCACACAAAAATCTTCAATTTTGCTATACTTTTTTCCTCATTTTTTCTAAATATCCATTACAAGTACCTGAAACAAAAAACATGCAAAATACATTCTTTCAAAGTGCAATATCATATGCTTATAAAGTATGCACTAAAAACAAGTTATTTTTAGGTGGATCATATATATAATACTGAAACATGAGTATTAAACTTCATAGATTTAGTTATAATAAACAATAATATATAATAAAAAGAAAGAAGATAGAATCGTATTTGAGAGTACCACTGAGTCTGCCTTTATCTTCCTTTTTCTTATTCTCCTTATTCCCTTAGGGACTGTTTGGGGTAGCTGCAGGTTATCCAATAAGCTGTTTTGCATTAGCTACCCCAGGAAACTGCTACGGGAAAGCAAGCTGTCTATTTTCTTTTTACAGTTTGAAAATAGCTGTATGACAGCTGTTTCTGGATAAATGTCTATTCTGCCCATGTGCAGTAGTACTGTTTAAAACAGAACTCTCATGGTAATATAGTTGATACTTGAGAAGAAAAAAAATACTTCAAAACAACATGACACACCAATAATCAAGCCACACCAACAACCCCAACCCACATCCACAACCTCAAGCCACATCTACAACCCCAAGCATAGCCACTCTAAAGAACAATAACAATGTCCAAGTTGCATCTACAATAATTAGTTTTTCCTTTTTTTTCTTTATTAGATCCTCATGCAGACCACCCAAATGATGTGTATTCACATCAATGACCATGACACAGCCAATATAGACCCTCATTCAAAAATATTCAACATTAGATTGCTGTCGTCTCCAAGCAATAATGAATTTTTTTTCATACAACTAACCAAAAAAATAATTAGGCCACCAAGAATATGTAGCATTCACATCCAATCACACATCCACACCACCGAACAACATTTTCAAATCAAACTTCACAAATTCAACGAATAAGACATTCACATATATTGTATAAAATGTGCTTACCGCAAGCTAACCGAGGAGGAAGATGACGAGAACCAGGTAGCAGAAGAAACACGGGAAAAGACGAGCACGAATCAAGGAGTGTGAGCAGTGTGGGAGAAGATGATGTGGGGGGGGGGGACGGATCACGCCTTACCCCTTGCGTAAAGAGCTGAACGAGGAGGAAGGAGAGTTAGGGCAGAATCGTAAAGAAGGTGGGCACCATAGTAAAAAGCCAAAGGAGAAAAGCAGGTCTCGAGGTTGAACTTGTAACACACGTTTAAGGAAAAACGCAGAGCATCGCAACTACCTCTCTATCCCAAAACCAGGAAAAACACGGTGCCCTATCGTGCTGCTCCTCTACCACCGCCTCGAACGGGGTCTTAGTCTCCTCCTCTCTTATGATTATCATATAACATATTTTATTTCCCTTTAAAAACTCTTCTTTGACAACTTATAACTCTTTCACCCATAAAAAAATTGATTTGAAATGAAAATAATTATCTTCATGGTGTTTTGACATGAAGATAATTCCCTTTCCCCTTGCGTAAAGAGCCGAACGAGGAGGAAGGAGAGTTAGGGCAGAATCACAAAGAAGGTAGGCACCATGGTAAAAAGCCGAAGGAGAAAAGCAGGTCGCGGGGTCGAACTCGCAGCCCGCGTTTAAGGAAAAATGCGGGGCACCACGGCTGCCTCTCTACCCCAAACATAGAAAAAAATCGGTGCCCTGTCGCGTCGCTCCTCTACCACTGCCCGAACGTGGTCTTAGTCTCCTCCTCTGTTATGATTATTAGATAACCTCTTTTATTTCCCTATAACAACTCCTCTTTGACAACTTATAACTCTTTCACCCATCAAAAATTGCTTTGAAATGAAAATAATTATCTTCATGGCGTTTTGACACGTTATATTGCCACCCTAACACTAAGCACTCTATATTTAAAACCTTTNCAAACTAAACAATTAGTAAACAAAAATAATATTCAACTTAGTCATAATTAATAGATTTTAACCCCAAATCCAATGTACATAATTAGTGTATTGACCTGACCCACAATTACGTGTATTTTTAATCTTCAAATTTTTGCCAGAAAATATGTCTCAAATTTTATCTAGCACGCTAGAGTGAACAAATGTAATGATTTACAATAAATTTTCACACTATGGGTACTACGCAAGTATAAATATCATTTCAAGTAATATAGGATTTTCCTTAAAAACCTCAATATCAATCCCACGAGGAAAGCAGTAACTCTTAAAATCAACTTACTGAATTTCTATTTAAATTGCAAATTAAACAAATAAGAGTTCTAAAATGATATGCTTACTTAAAATTACTACTAAAGAGTTAAAAAGAAAATAACAACTAAATGTAACAACATACCAAAATGTAACAACAAGTTTGGATATTATGGAAAACTTTTGCCCTTGTATAGATATTTTAATTTATGTAGGATTTAAGTGATTTAAGATAAAATTGATGTATTGTGACAAATAGAAGCATACCTTATTCTTTACCCCCTCTCGGTGCTAGCAAAGAACATTAGCTAACTTAAAGTCATATCCTTAACATCTCGATTTCGGATCAGAACTAGCTAGCCTCTCACCTCTAGATGCCCTTAAGCCTATGCCACCATGATAGTCGAATCCTAGCTTCAGGTACTAAACCTTAAGCCAAATTGATAAGAATCTAGTTTGTCACTCTAGAACTAACCAATTCTAAGCTCATCAAAACTTATCTTCCTATTTATTTGCACTCCCCCTTAGGTGATTGCAATGTCTCTGCTTAGAATGAAGTATGGTATCTATTAGTTGGGTCAAATCATAGCCCTCCCAGGTCAATATGTTTCTCAACAGATTTTAACTTCACAAGTGATGAGTTTGTAAAGTAAATGAAGATTCAGTGAAAAAAAATCTCAATTTTTAGAAGTAAAAAAAAATCTTTAAACTATTCTCTTCCCACGAGATTAAGCCTCATATGCAAGGAGAAAAAAAGAGAACTACCCAAAATTCATGGAGATTAAACAAAAATAAAACATTTGCATCGAAATTCAAGTCTTGCAACAAAAACTTAAACACAAATACAAAGTACCTTATGTGTTCTCCCTAAGTAAACCTCTGGAGTTTCCTTTAAGCAATCACCAAAATTCACACCTTACCCCTTGAGTAAAACGCCGAACAAGGAGGAAGGAGATTTAGGGCAGATTTGCAAAGAGGAAGGGCACCAGGGTAAAAAGCTGAAGGGGAAAAGTGGGTCGTGGGGTCTAACCTGTGGCCCACGTTTAAAGAAAAAATGTGGGGTACTGCGGTCGCGACTGCCTTGCTACCCCAAAAACAGAAAAAATGCGGCGCCCTGTTGCGCCACTCCTCTACCGCTGCCCCGGAACGGGGTCTTAGTCTCCTCCTCTCTTATGATTATCAGATAACCTCTTTTATTTCCCTTTAACAACTCCTCTTTGATAACTTATAACTCTTTCACCCATAAAAAAATTGCTTTGAAATGAAAATAATTATCTTCATGGCGTTTTGACACGTTATATTGCCACCCTAACACTAAGCACTCTATATTTAAAACCTTTTTTTGTTAACATGTTGTGATCCAATGCTTCAAGTCAACATTATAGCACAACCTTCTCTATTGAATTTTAAAATATGAGTATTATAACATATGGCACCACATTTTAAAAAAGTATATTATCATAGTATTATAGATCATTTTATGGTATGTGCTTCATCCTTAAAAAAATTTAATCATCTAATATTTGGCTCATCATATGCCCTTAATTTTTTTTTATTTTTATTGTTAATTGTTTCTAAAAAGCTATTGAATGTATGAGAGCATCCATCAAATTATCATGAATTTACTTGAGAATAATATACTTTATTAATATTTCTATTAATTCATACTAATAAGATAGCCTTAAATATAAATTAGTGTTTGTACTCAAATAATTAAATATTGCTCAAACTTGTAATTAAAAATTCTCAATCGCAAGGCTGATATTTTTTTATGAAGTTCTTTAACTAAAATTATTCCTGTACAATTTAATATAAAATATAAATAAAAAATAATTACTAAAATTTTACTTGAATTAAGATTTTAAATTCAATCAGTCTTTTTATTGCTCTAATGAATATGTTATTCATCATATGATCTCAAGTAGTTTATTGAAAATTATTTCTGATGCGTCATCAATAAATTTTCATCATCGAACATGAATATAAATACATTTTTAAGGGAATAAATATTCAAAATTCAAATTCAAGACTATCCAAAGCCTCGATTTTAGTATGTTTATAGACAAACAGATCATCTCAACATGAAGAAGCCGATAATACAAAAATTGTTTGAATCCAAGTGCAATCAAGTTCAGATCAGGCTATTAAAGTACTTTTGGAGGTTCAAGATCATTAATTGAATGACCAAAAGAATTCCAAGATTATGTACTTATAGTCAAATCGAGTATTTAGCGAGGTTAAGCTCCTTTAATTTTGAGGTCATTAAGGAACAAAAATCATTTAAAATATTTCTTTATGATCAAAGGGGTTGATATGAGTCATCTGATTGGGCAGTCGGAAAAGTTATTTGTCAAAAGATCAAAACCCCCCTCTCCTAGAGCATATAAAAAGACCCTCTTTCTTCACTTGAATATGGTGAAGAATGACTCGAATTTTAGTGTTTTTATAAATCGAAGATTCGACAATAATTTTTAACCTATTTAGCCATTGACCACTATTCGTCGGTCACCGTTTTCCATTGTCGGTTGCCCCCTATTCGTTGTGTTGGTTGACTCTGTTGAGTAACAGACTCTGTTGAGTAATAAAATAATTATAGGGTAACAAAATATTTTTAGATATTTCGCAGTGACGTATCCCTAACAATGTAATTTAGCGACCCAACGAAAACTCCCTACAACAATTGCTCATGATTGTTGTATTCGAAATACAAAGTATATATATATATATTTTGTACAGACGATCATTGTACTTTGTTTAACATTATAACCCCCCTTTCCAACTTGTGAGACAAGAGTATATCTTTAGTACTTGTGAATTCATATTGGATCATTATAAGTGGGGTAGAACCCATGATTTTTTCCCTTTATGAGGTTTTCCACATAAAAAGTTTTAATATTTTTCTCATTATACTTTTTAAATTATCAATGCGTGTGTTGGATTTTCGAATAATGCTAAGAAAATAAAATTATTACTCTTTTGCTATGAATCTTCAGACACATGCTAATTTCATTCTTAATTTAGAAAATAAAAGTGTTACATTTTTTTTTGCAATATGACACATTTTGTTAAATTTTGACAATTGTATCTACTTATTAGATTATAAGAAAATTTAGCAAATTGCGCAGACACATAACCTTACCATATTCTTCTTCTCTTTTTTAATCATTTGTATACATATGTATTAATACTATTTAAATGAACTATAAGTCACTCTTTGTTATATGAATTTCTATTATAAATAAAAAAAATTATAATACCTTCTATATCATATGCAATAAGCATGTGGGGGAATTGAATCATTATAAAAATTTTAAGTGATATGGAATCAATCACATGCATGTGTTTTATAAGAACATAATTTTTTTAGAAATTGCATGTTCTAATAAATAATTTAGTATATTATTTAATTATTATAAATATTTAACAATAGTTAAGCATACCCTTTTTGTCTCATAATAAAGTTCAAACAAATTAATTTAAGAATCTATTTATATAAATTCATATTGAATTTGTTTTATAACTAAGCAGAACCAAGGTATCGCACAAGCAGTGTTTTTACTTAGTTTAATAAATACAGTTGCTCTAGATTCACTTCTCCTTTCACAAAACCTTATACTCTTCTTCCCTCAAATATGTCTTCTAACTAATAAAAGAGAATAAAGAAAAATATAGCAACACTTCAGCGGTAGAACATCAAGCGCTACATCACTAATGCACTTCTCCCAAGAAACATGAATTATTACAGAAAACAAACAATGGTTAACAAAACTATAATTCTACCCTTAAACTTAAAATCAAACGTCTTACATAAATAAAAATTTGATATAATTAAGACAACTTTCTTGTAAAGGCTGGTCACTCTTTTTTAGAGACATTTTTTCTTCTTAAATAGTTTCGTGGAACCCAACAAAGATCCGAGCTTCAATAAATTAAGGAAATGTACTCTGTCTTAAGCAACATTCAAAGAGTAGCTAATGAACATTGTTGCAATCGTTGAGTTAAAATTGGACGTATAGTTGTATTATTGGAATTATTGACCCATATAATAGTCCATTTTTTACTCCTTCTTTTGATGTCATTTCAAGTGCACTTTTGTTGCGCACTGAAATCTTGATAGATATTATCTCAATTTTTGTACCTCTTTAGATAATATCATGGTAGGACAGTTTCTGAGAGTTTGTGTAATGCAATGTTAAAGAAAACTCTCTTAGTTCTAAGGATGATCTTGAGTTATAAGATAAAATTTTCTATTTAACTAATGAATATGTTTTCAGTGCTAGATTTCCTCAAACAGTTCTCCCATAGATCATACTACACAAAAATTATAAATCATAGAAGGATGGTTGAAGTTGAATGTATTTCTTACATTAAGTGCGTTTTAAAATAGATACTTGAATGATTTTCTCAACAGAACTACCTTATATTTCATAACTTCACAAATACTCCCACTTGACATTAATTTTATTATGATAAAAAAATATAAAGCATTAGCTTTAACTTTTACTCCATAAGTAGAAAATTAATGATATTATCATCAAATTGCTTTTCATTGTAAAGTTAGTTAGGGTTTGTAAGAAAACAAGATTTCATGAAAATCAAGATTCCAAACTAGTTTATTCATCATTATCAATATCTTAAATTTAATAAAGATGATTAATCAAACTTTGATTAAAACTTACTCATTTTCATGTACATACGCTAAAAATTTATTGCTCCTTAACATTAGTATAAATTTCTCTCACTTTTGGTGCAATGAGACCAATAATTGTTATAAAGTAAAACTATTACTTCTTATTAATGATTTAAATCATTGTATCCCCAAGATTAAAGACTTCTCAATCAAGCTTAAGGTTTTTCATATTTTTTTGAAATTTTAAACATCTACCAGCAACTTCAGTAGTTATGCTTTTTTTAGAGTCAAATAAAGATCAACCCTCTATTCTTTTCATGGACATAATTAGAAAAGAAATACTGAAAAAGAATGTTAAGTTAATCCTTGATTTTTTAATAAGGCAAAAGAGTTCTATATGTATATGAGATTGTAAGACAAGATTAGGGACCGAAAGGGTTGAATGGAATGTTGTGCCTTGGGTCTTATTTATAAGTTTACTTACACACAAGTACTTTACTTAACGTGTGCCATAGTGTTGCACATATGTGTTTTACTTAACATGTATCGTGATGTTGCACCACTGTGCTACTAGCAAATTTTACATACGGAGTCCGTACGTAGCTCTACGTCTGGAATTCAATAAGGTTATTACAGGTATACAAAATTTAAAAAATTAATTTATTTTGACTCATAAATTTTATTTTTTTTTAAAGAAGACTTACTCCAATATACTTGGCTTTGTGGGATTGGAGTCTGGACGTAGAGCTAAGTCCGGACTCCGTATGTAAATCTTTTTCAAGGGCTACAATGCTCCACTTTAGTGCTTAGGGGCAGTCTTCTCTATCAACCATTCTATATATGAGCCATAGTGTTGCTATATTAAGAAATTAGGGTGAAGAAAAATAGGATTGACACAAATCTAGAAGAACACATAGAGATTTAACGAGGTTTGGCAAAGATGCCTACGCCCTCGGGAGCAGAGCGACGACTTTCTTTCAATATTCAGAAAAAGAGTATATGATACAAAATAAAATAATGTAAGGTTACAAACATGCCTATTTATAACCCTAGAAAGAGCAAAAAAAGAAACCTTGAGTACAATATGTAATTATCAAATTTTTCCTGTACCGCACCCCCAACTCACTTATAGAAACCCCCCTGATTTGGACAGAATCTTCCACTCTGCTCCGCTAATGCATCTGTCCCTAATATTATATATGAGTCATACCTAACAAATCTCCACCTTGGCAAATATCCAGCCCCTTAGGAGAAATACATAATGGAGTTTCTTACATACTAGAAGTGGGTTGGGCCATCATGCTTCTCTAGCACCTGCAAACATTCAACAAGTCCAAGCAATGCAAGAACTTGTTGATAGTAACTAGCTTGGTCAACATATCAGCTTCATTTTCATCAGTATGAACATTCTGCAAATATTTCTCACCAGAAGCAATCAATTCTCTGATCTTGTGATACTTGACATCAATGTGCTTGGTTCTCGCATGATACACCTGGTTCTTAGCCAAATAAATAACACCATGACTGTCACAATGCAATTGAACTCCACCTTGCTCAATGCATGATTCCTTTAATATCCTAGCAAGCCATAAGACTTCTTTTACAGCTTCAGCTACGGTCATGTACTCAGCCTCAGCTTTAGATAATGTCACAATAGACTAAATTATTGATTTCCAAAATATAAGCCCTCCACCAAGAGTAAACACATACCCAGTTGTAGACCTTCTACCATTCAAATCACGTGCATAGTCTGAATCAACATACCCCAGAATTGAAGGATCATTCTGCTGATTGCAAAAAATAATTTCATGTTCTATTGTACCCTTCAGATTCCTGAAAAGTCCACTTGACTGCTTCCCAATGTCGTCTTCTAGTTTTAGACATGTATTTGCAGACTTGGCTAACAACATGAGTCAAATCAGGACGAGTACATACCATTGCATACATAAAGCAACCAACTGCACAGGCATATGAAACCTTTATCATGTCTTCAATTTTTGTATGTCTTAGGACACTGTTCTTAAAAAAGCTTAAAATGATTTGTGAAAGGAGTGCTTACAGGCTTTTCTTTGCTCATCTCAAACTTGTCCAGCACTTTCTCAACATGGCCTCATTGAGATAAACATAATCATATTGAGCATGTATCTCGATGAATCTTCATTCCAAGAATCTTCTTCGTAGGACCCAAATCTTTCATGTCAAATTCCTGGCTCAATAAAGCTTTTAACCATGAACATCATTCATATTCTTTGCAGCAATTATTATATCATCAACATACAGTAATAGAAAAATAATAGAACGATCAACAAGACTCTTCACATAAACACAACAATCATACTCACATCTCTTGTAGCCAATCTGAATCATGTAAGAGTCAAACTGTTTGTACCATTGTCTTGGAGACTGATTCAACCCATACAACGATTTCTTTAATTTGCAAACCAGAATTACCTGTCCAGATTGAGTTAACCCTATGGCTGCTCCATGTAAATTTGCTCCTCCAAATCATCATACAAGAAAACTGTTTTAACATTCATCTACTCCAAATTCAAATCCCAAATAGCTACTAATGCAAGTACTGCCTTGATTGAAGTATGTCTAAACACAGGAGAAAAGATTTCATCATAATCTATCCCCTTCTGCTGTGAAAATCTCTTTGCTATTAGTTGAGCATTGAACTTTTCCCCTTCTTTTTCTAATATTGCTGGTTTCTGTCTGTACACCCACTTGCACCCAATAGCCTTCTTTCCCTCAGGAAGTTGAACTAGCTCTCATGTGCTATTTTTCTGCAAAGACTTCATCTCCTCAACCACTACACCCATCCATTTCTCTTTCTTCAGCCTAGTGATAGCTCCTTGAAAAGTGCCTTGATCATTGTTATTGATGAGAATTGCATAAGAGACAAAGTCTTCATAACCCAATATGCTAGGAGTCCTTATATTGGTGCGTCTTTGTCTGCCTTTGAATAGATTATAATTCTACATATCATCTGAAATTGAATCACTAAGTGTTGGATTTGAACCTTCAACTCTCTTAGTTGTTTCTAGATGTTGTTTTAAATCCATCTACACTGCATCTGAACTGGAACTGTTCCCTGACACCTTGTCTTAATTCTGTTGCAACATGGACTTTTCATCAAAAACTGCATCTCTGCTTATCACCATCTCTTTGCAATCGAATCCCAAAACTTGTATCCTTTCACACGTTTCTTATAGCCCAGAAAGATGCACTTCTTGGATTTTGCTTCAAGTTTTGATATTTCATCTCCAATTACATGCATATAAGCAGGACAACCAAAAATTTGTAAATGATAGAAATTAACTGGATTAACTGTCCATACCTCTTTTACGACTTTATCACCCAACGATGCCCGAGGTGATCTATTGATGAGATAACATGTCATGTTCACAGCCTCTACCCAGAAACTCTTAGAAAGTCCTGCATTCAGTCTCAAACATCTTGCCCTTTTAGTTAAGGACCTGTTCATTCTTTATGTCACACCATTCTGCTGTGGTTTCTTGGGCACATAAAAATGTCTCTAAATCTCATGCTCCTCACAAAACTTCTGAAACTGTGAATCTATGTACTGTGTGCCATTATCGAACCTCAAATAATTGATCTTTCTACCAGTTTGGTTCTCCACCTCAGCTTTCCACAACTTGAATTTAGAGAAGACTTTAGATTTCTACATCAAGAAATACACTAAAACTTTCTTTGAGAAATCATCAATAAAGGTAACAAAATATTGTGATCCTCCCAATGACAATTTCGTGGTAGTGCCTCATACATCAGAATGAATATAATCAAGAATCCCTTCAGTTTTATGTTTTCAAGTCATAAAACTGACTCTAGTCTGTTTTCCAAGAACATAGAACTTACAAAGATCGAGATTGCAGCTTTTAACATCATGCAACATGTTTCTTCTATGTAATTTTGTCATCCCACGTTCACTGAGATGACCTAATCGCATATGTCATGACTTTGTACTATCATCATCTGACTCCACAGAATGAATTTCACCTACAACTGTACTCCCCAACAGTTTGTAGATATTACCTGCAGTTAACTTTTCTTTCACTATAGTCAGTGCACCCTTAACAATTCTGATGGTTTTCATATCTTCATCTGTCTTAGGAATGAAACCATTTTTATGTAAAGTGCTCAAGAAAATCAAATACTTCTTCAGATCTAGAATATGTCTGACATCACATAATGTTCTAATTATGCCATCATAAATCTTAATTTTGACTTCTCTAATACCAACAATATTGCAGCATATATCATCGTCTAGATAAACTGAGCTAAAATTAATTGACCTGTATGAAGTAAACCACTCACTGTAAGGTGTTGTGTGATAAGAGCATCCTGAATCAAGAATCCATGCATCTATGAATTGAGTTGATGAAACTGAAAGCATATCGCCATTAGTGTAATCTAAATTATCACACTGCACCACATTTACAGACTTCAATGATTCATCACCTTTCTCCCTAGTCTACTTCTTGAGCTTTGGACAATCTCTCTTCATATGACTTGGCTCATTGCAATTGCAGCAATG
>NEWO01000103.1:1606581-1619850 GCA_003013225.1 Phalaenopsis aphrodite | reverse complement strand
GTAAAAAAAAAAAAAAAAAAAAAAGAAAGGGGTTGGATGGTGGAATTTCATATTTGCACCCTTAAAAGAATGTTTTAAAGCTCTTGTGACTACCCACTCGTTCTCTAGTTTGCTGTCTTTTAATTAAAATATGTTGGATATGCTTGAAATTTCGATGGAACATGCTTAAAGTAGTATTATTGGAGCTTGTGGACACTTATTCTCTACCTGGTTGTTTTTTACTAAAGCATGTTAGAGGTACTTGAAATTTCATATTTGCATGCTTTGAATTAGGTTTGGGAATGGTTATGGCAATCTTCATCTAGGGTTGTAAACGTGCCGAGCTTGAGCGAGCTCAGGCTTGACTCGTGTTTGGCTCATTCGAAGTTGTTCGTGTCCAAAATCGGCTCGTGTTCGAAACCGACTTGTGAACAGTGTGTTCATGTTCGACTTAAATTTAGCTCGTTAAAATCAAACTAAAAAAATAAATGTAGAGTGTTGGATTCAAACCTGGACCAAATGTATGCAAAAAAATGCGCATAACCACATTACCGTACAAGCTGTTACATTTTAAATTTAGATATAAATACATATAATATATTATTATATAAATAATATATTTAATATATTATTATATAAATAATTATATAATTTTTTTTTAATTTCGAGCTAAAACAAGCCGAACACGAGCGAACAATGAGTTGTTCATGTTCAGCTCGAACAATGAGTTGTTCATGTTCAGCTAGTTTATAATTGGAGCTTTAAAAACTTTTTTGTGTTCGGCTCATTTACTTAATGAACGAGCCGAACACAAGCTATTTAACGAGCCAAACACGAGCTGTTCGTGAACAATTGACAGCCCTATTTACATCCTTTCTATTTCACTGTTTGGGTTAAAACATGATGAATGCAATTGGGATATTAATTTAACATGCTTAGGATAATGGTTTTGGATATGGCAAGTTATATTCTCTTTATTTCACTGTTTTGCTGAGTTATGTTTAAGTGCAGTTGGAGGTTTATGTTGGCACAATTAGGCGAGTATTTTGGAGCCTTCTTTGCTCCTTAATTGTTCTGTAGCTGAACTATGCTTAAGTGCTCCTGGAGCTTTACGTCGCATGCTGAAGATAATATCTTGGAGTCATTCTTGCTCCTTACTCATTCCTTACTTTGCTGATTTACTGAAACATGTGTAAGATACATTTTTGGCATGAGCTTTGGTATGTGTGGAAGGGAAAAATTTGGAGCCTTCCTTCGCTCCAAATTTTTACTGTTTTGGAAAGTAATGTGTGTTTGCTTATTTATATTTATATTATGATAATTTGGAGAGGATTTTGGGTCTCCCCTTTGTTTTGTTTTACCTTTTGCGGTTGGCTCTTCCTCTTACCACTTACTTGTAGTCTTATCGACTGCAGTCTTTGAGGATGTTGGCTGACCTCTTTGCATACGTTTTTTTTTTGTGATTGTTGGAAGGCTAGTTTTGCATGCGGATTTGGTATTCCTATGTGGTCTATTTGGCTGCAGTTTTTGCAACTTTTTAGTTTCATTTGGGCCGTTTATTTGGCTGCGGTTTGAGGTTGTTTGTTGACCTGTTTATATTCGTTATGAGGGTTGTTGGGAGGCTTGCCTTGCCTCTTTACCTGTGAGCCATTGAATCCTCCTCATTGTGTCGAGCTTCCCCTCTCCTTCCCCTTCTCTCTGCTGACCTTACATAAAAAACTACTTGGTGCTTCCTTAGAACATTGGAAGAGGATTAAATATTGTATTTTGGAATGTTGAGATATTAGAAATTTTAAAAAGAGCTTTTCAAATTCATATCTCTTGATATTTGAAGTGGTTTTAAATGTGATTTTGAGGGTTGATTCATGCTATACTTATTTTTTATTTCAAATGGATCAATCCCTCATCTCTCTCTTTCATTTTTTTCTTTTCTTTCTTGTACGATGGCTCAATTAGTGCTGCTTATACCTAGGTATAAGTGTGCAGAGTATATAGGTATAGGTGTCATCGGGCGGGTTGTAAGTTGGAGGGTTTGGGGTTTATGGGCGGTGATGACAAAGTAATCCGCTAGTAAAGTAGAAAAATTTTGTATCCTACGACATTGAGACCTCACCCAGAGACCTGGTGAGAATGTAGGATGCCAATATTACTCATTGACACTAGACTAGTGATGACCCTTGCTTTCTTAGGTTGCTGACGATTATAGCCTGACACTGTAATTAACCCGTGGAAAGTATTTTTAAAACATATAAAGACAAAACAAAACAAAATACATTTCTTACGAAATTAATACTTTTGACTGCTAAATGAAATTCTATCTTTAAATACATGACAAACCCAATACTTTGAATGATACAATTTAAATGTCCACTTGTAAGTTATCTATATTGGGTTAAGCATTGCCCTCCTAAGATTGTTTTGTTGGAAATTTTTAGTTGAATGTCGGGCTTTATGTACGTGGATGACTGTTGGTTATCTTCGGAGTCCTTCGGGAATGATTAAATTGAGCCTACCCCAACCTGAATGCTTACGTTTTTTCAATTTTTTGTGTGTTTCCAGCAGTTTTCATTGAGATTTCATGGGTCACTTGTCATTTTCTTTGATTTTTTTTCATGTGTATTCCTACCAATTTTCTTCGATTTTTTGTGAGTCGCTTGCGTTTTTATTCAAGTTTTCCATGAGATGCTTTGTCCCTTGTTCTTTTATAAATAAATGCATGTTTCCCATACCTGCTAAATTCTCTACTATACTTGTTTGCTTTTATATGCAATACTAACTATTTCAGCAGCAACAAGAAGCGTCAGACACACATGTTTATATTATATTTACTACATTTTACCGCCTTTACTGCACTTCTTTATGACATATCTTGTTAATACATGCTTTAAAATAATTGCAAGACATTTAGGATAGAGAACAATAGTAGAGTGAATCACTATAAAACCCTAAACTTGAAACTGTTACTATATGAAGCTCGGAGAAAACTTCATGGATAACATGATGAAGATGTAGAGGATGGAGGATAACTTCAGACAATAACCACCACTCAACAGTAAAACAAGATCTACTTATACTAAATCATTCTTATAATTAAACAACAAGACCCATAGGAATTCGAGGTGGTTCTTCTGGCGCGACATAAATCCTTATATTATTTTTTTAGGTTCTTGCACAACCATGTTGTGCAATAAAAGTTATAACCTTTGTAGGATTTCGAGATTGTTTGTCTAGCGCAACGTAAACCCTCTTATCTCTCTCTAGGATATCATGCAAATGGAAGCCTTGATTTTAATAATTGATAGGAGTAAACACTAAACAACATCATTTCCTAAATATGAAGTCAAATAATAGGATAGTTAGGAGACCACTGAGGTTTTCCTCGGATCTGTGGTTCCCCCTACTCTTTCCTCAATTGAATTCCTGAAAATAACAGTTCTTGGAGCCATTCCCACTTGATTTTTTGTGTCCAACAGTGGTAACCTAAACTCTGAAATCTTGAGACAGAACCACTGATCTTAATCGAGAGTTTTCTTAAATGATTTATGTTATTTAAGATTTAATTAATTACAGGGGTTTGCTCTTATAGAGAGTTTGGAACCCAGGTAAAATAAACCCTATGTATTCCTTATATTAAGTAAGAGAACTTGTCGGTCATACATAAAAAATGTTCGCAGATCAAATGAATGCATGAATTATGTAGTTTATATGATTGAGCTCCTTCGTCAGCTAAGAGGCTTATCTCTTGGGATGAGCGTGTTGCTTGAAGGGGATGCTTGATTATTTAAACTATGAAATATATGAGATTGTTCGGTCTCATGTTTTATATATTTAAAATACTATTTTTTAAAATCAAAATCATATGTATTAAATTAAATTATTTTCAAGGCAACTGATAAATTCTATTTTGGCAACCGTAACTCTAACATTTCTCTATGAACCTTTGCTAGCTTTTTACATGCATTTTCCTTGACGGAGCAAATTGCAAGCGCTTAGTAAATATACTACACTTTTTAGATATATTATTTGTAATTTTCTAAATAATTTGATTTTAATTCAATCCATATTATTTGAGTTATGATTAAATATATGAATTTGATTTTTGTAACACCCTTATGAACAAGCATCTGTTCACTTTGTTTACTTGTATATATCATGTAGCATGGCATCTTCAACAACCCAACCAATTTCATAATGTAGATCTCCTCCTAAATGTTTCACCCTATTTTGGAAATTTTTGTTGTTTTTGGGTTGAATAGCTATCTATGGGATTCAAAACGAAGGCAAATGATTATTTGAATCTCTCCTTAAAGGGTGAGACATTCGAAAGACATGAAATCAACGTTCAATCTAGCAGAAGGCAATATATTGCAAGAAATAATGTAAAGAAATGATAATGGAGAGATTAACGTATTTATGAAGAAAATGAACATGTCAATAACTGACTAATACAAACACATATGGCTACAATGGAAAGAGTTCTAGAGGTTTGATGACATAGAAATAACTATAAAAAATATAATTTTATAGAAAGAAATTAGGTACAAATGGGTAGAGAAAATATGTTAGTAGATTGTTAATGTAAAATTGAGAAAGTAATATGAAGCTATTAGTTGAAGTAAGAAAATATATTATTTTTGGCATCTATTAGAGCTTGCTCATGATCCAAAAGTTCTAGGTAATTTGATAGTGCTATAAGCATCACTAGATAGTTGAGGAAACTAATTTACTATTGTAATTGCAAGTGGATGCCTTACTTGATAACACTAATGTGAGTGGTGAGTTTTTAATTGAATTATGTTTGATGTTAGTGCTACAAAGTTTTTGAGAAATTCACTTCCATAACATACACATGAGATTCCATAAATTAATTGAAACATTGGTGAATTAGCATCTAAACATTAATAGAGTGTGCGATTTAGAATGCAATGAGACACCATATCTTCAGTAGAAGAAAAAGTAAGGATACATTAATGTATAACATGTTAACATTTGATCTTAGAATGCTTGCCTTCTAAATTGAATGAGGTAGCTTCAATCTGGGGAGGATTTGCAAGATATATATAAAGAATTCATTATGCAAAATAGACCATGGCACAAGATATGAAGAGATTCTTCTAAAGGGCTTATAAAGCATGTTAGATATATAAAAACATTTTTTTTTCTTATGGCTTTCTCTAATCTCAAATTTATTCTTTGTGACAGGAATTTTTTTGTAATATATCATTGTATTTTTTTATTAATTAGTCATTGATTTAGTTTCTGTTATTGGACTTAAAACATGTTTTGATATTTATCATATTATCAACATGATATAATAAGTTATCATGTAGGTAATAAGAAAATATAGAAGAGACTATATTTTTAATATATGATATTATTATAAGTTACAAAATTTCAAATTAAAATATACTAGTACCTCTATTTAAATATACATGAAATGGTATCATTTCTCAAACTATATCTACATAGCCGATGATTTATGCACCTCTTAAGTTGGTTTTTCTCCTTAGGATTTGATTTCTCAATGTACTCCACAAATATTCTCCTAGTTTGTTAGGATTTTCAGATGTTATTTAGTATTGTTAAGTGAGAATTATGGCTATTCATTTTGTTTTAGTACACCTTTAAATAGAAAGTCAAAATCATTTTATAGTTGTCATTTATTCTTAAGCTGAATAAGTAGCTTCAAACATGCCCATTTTTAAATCAAAAGATGACCACATATGATTATAGGGTGAAGGAACCGCTATTGGTACCAAAGCTGAATCTTTTTTTATCAGAAGTCTCTTATTGAGTTTTTTCAAAATTAGAAGTTCCTGCTACACACCCATCATGAAGTTTTTCTCAAGTTATAAAAATTGATTGATGATAATGCATAATTATTTTATATCATTCATAACATGTTTGAAAGTCTTCTTTCTTATACTATTATACCAAAGCTGAAGGATATTGCTTAAATGATTGTAAAAAACCTACCATCAGAAATAAAACAAGTTTATATTTATTTTAAAAGCATAAGAGTATAACATAAAATTATTTTTTTCTAGTATGCATGAATTTATCGGAATGTGTTTAATAAGGACCAAATGACAATCTATGAGATGAGAATCTAATGGTGCTTTTAGTGGGTACAAATAATCTTAATATCAATATCATCTCGTATACTCACCAAATTCTCATTGCCTTACTAATAATCTTGGAGCAGCTTAACTAGGTGGGCATATGTGTTTGCCAATATCTATATGCAATCAATGTGATTGTCGAATTAGTTTATGTCTACTTTTCTTTTGAATTTGACTTTGTTAAAATCTGTCTTCATGGTATTTATGTTAATATGGTAGTTGCCTTTACTTTGAAGAATATCATTATCAAATAAGTGTTATTTCTCACGTCCTAAACAAATGTGACACATTAAACATTCCAACAAGAGCTCATCACACATATAACTAATAGATGAGAGGGGTTCCTTGTTACTTTAGAAATAACCCAACATAGCTTACATAAGAGATCAATGCAACCATGATATGTCATGCCAAAATAAAATTTTAAGGAATAACTTGCAAATTTATTTACATTTTGTTGTAAGCTAGTGTTGTGAGACACTGGTTACTGATATTTATTTAATCCATTCTTCATTCCACTAATAGTTGATGTAAGTTCATTTAATCATATAAAAATACTCCTTAATAAAATATAGTTTTATTGCAAAATAAACTCAAAACCACTAGTAATTGTATGATCCCCATATTTTTATTCCACTGATATAGTTTCATTGCAACTTACATGATTAGCTAAAGAATAGGGTAAGCATTAACATGATTAAAATAAGCATTAACAAAACATAAAATTATTTTAAAAGACCTCACTCATGATATAAACATGATAAACACTCAAGAGCATATGGTAATTGAGGTGATTCATATGATATGGTTTCATGAATAAATTTGTTAAAACATGATCAATGATCCTACACATTATCCATCAAGTTCCATTATGGTATATGCTTTGGTATCACCTAGTAAATCTTGGATCAAGCTTAAGAGGAAAAGAGCGAAACCGAGCATTTCCCATAAAAGACCAATTTGGCAATAGATTTTGGCATTGCTAAAGTCGATGTAATATCATCCCTTAGAGAAAATTAATGACTAGGCATTGCCCATAAAGGCTAACTATGCTTTAGGTTTTAGTATTTTTGCTCAAATGATGTCGGAGCATGCCTTAATGGAGGTCAGTGAAGGTCAATAATGGTCAATGACCCTATACATTATCTACAAAGATCTTTTGCGTTGTAGGTTTTAGCATTGTTGAGATTGATGCTAGCAAATGGAACACCCAATAGACATGGTATAATGATGAATACATTGCATATGTTGGCGATTTAGGTTCTGTTTAGGGCAGCTCTAGCTTATCTAGCTTATCCAGATAAGCAACTTATCCTGATAATCTGTCGATAAGTAGCATATCCTGATAAGCTGGCTAGCTGTTTGGTTTGTGTGTTTCAAAAATAGCTGATTCTGGAAAAATGACAATTCCACTCCTGTTCTGGATAAGTTGTTAGTAGTTTGGTTTATGCGATTGGAAAACAGCTTATTTACAGGTTTTTGGTAAATAAAAGACCTTTTACACATTATAAAATATAATTTTTTTAAAAAATATTTTTAAATTATGTGTAACATAAATTGTAATAAAATAATTTACATTTTACAATAATTTTAACATAAATTGAATGAAATTTAAGAAAAAAATAAACTCAAACAGAAGAAAATAAGCAAGAGCTGAAGGAACTGAAGTGAAAAACATCTTATAGTCCTTACTTTATTAGACAATTAGCACAAATTACAGACACATATATATATAGATTTGTTGCATGACAAATTTGTAATTTCATAACAGTATAGATTTTTTATTCCGACTTCATCTAAAATAGAGTTCAAGATACCAACTTAAAACCAAAATTCATATTGAAACTACAATTAATAATAAGATTATATCATTCAATTTAAAATACAAAAGTAACATCTCCTGAGAACCGTTGCTTGGTTAGTGCACGATCGATCCCCGAGCAGCATTTTGAGGTTGGGAAACACTCGAACCACAAGTGATTGTCTCCGATTGTGACACCGTCGACCCCCGTACAACATTGTCCGATTGGGATAATGCTGAATTTAAAAGGTTGTCTGTCTACCTAAAGAAGTCGCAGTCCCTCGGTTCGTGTTTCCACATCAGACACCTATAGAACTGCCGGCCGTAGCTATGTTGCCGGAGTAACGTCAATAGCAATGACGACATTCCACAACGGCACATCACTTGTCCAGACTTCCATGAATACCTGGAGCTCATCGTCCTGTAATTATTAAAAAAGATAATATGTCAGTCAAAAAATAGAGCGGTTTCCCAACGGCACATCACTATGTAGCATGTCCAAGTATTTTATAACATGTTGCTCTTTATAGCAGCGGTTGCCCATGAAGACATGGGCCATCCAAGCTGCCCTTAAAATAGAGAAACCCCAAATATTCTCCACCTTACATTTTCAGTGAAATGAAACGATGGGGTGGAAGCCTACCTTCAATAGTTAACAAAGCTTTGAAACAAACTATTTTTCATAACAAAAACTGCCTTTAGGAGAAATGAATGTAAAAATAAAAGAAATGCATGTACAAAACAAAATTTTTTCGCTTTCTTTTCCAAACAACAGTTCCAACTAGATCTATTAGAAAAACTAATCTCCATCACCATTTTTAGAAGGAAAGAAGTACATAATAGGCTACGAAAATAGTTGTAGTCCCTCCAAACTACTGTCCACCACCATTTTTCAGAAGAGAAGGTGTGCATAATAGGCTACGAAAATACTTTTATAATGCTTCTATTATAAACTTTGTTTGGCTTGCTTGACAAAAAGCAAAAACAAGGCAGTTCAATTAATATGGAATTCCACAGAAACTGGATTCCTGAGAACAACAAAAGGATATCAAATTATTCAGAAATACAACAAACAAAATAAATCTTCCTAAGAACAGAATTCTGCTATCCTTCCTACCAGCACTTCTCAAACTACCAAATTATGGAAGCAACGGTTGCCGAGAACAAAATTCTGAGGCCGTCGAAGTTGCTCCACACGTGGCAGTTTTTAATAAGCATTCCATTCATCGACACAACAGATTTAAATTTCAAACAGAAAAAAGAATTCATAAAACCATTATCGACACAACATATCCTTTCTGCCAACAATTCAACATTGGCACAACATTTCCTTTCTGCCAGCAATTCTCAATTACAATCAAAGTTCGGTTCAGTGAGCTTTAACTCCACCAATTTCATTTCAGAAAGCTTCTAAGAATCCTACACCACCGTAACAGAGAAAATAAAATCATTTTCTTTTCCTTATGCAACCAAAAGCTAGCATATAAAATCATTTTCTTTACCTTATAACAACTGTATAACTGAATAAAGTAAACAACTAAAAGAAAATTTATCCAATGTACACATTTGATCTCTTATCATCCCCACAACAAAGAGTAGAAAATAAAACTTCAAGAATTTAGGTTTTATACAAAGCAGGAACATATGGGGAGATGGAGAGAAAGAAGGGGAGAGGGAGTGAAAGAGGGGAGAAAGGGGAGAGAAAACATTTCAATTTGTCAAATTCTTCCTGCAGCTTATCTATTTCCAATTGTTCTCAGAGAAACAAAGAAATTTCATGTCGAATTCCAATTGTTTCTAATGTTTAGTGCAGAGGAACAAACAAAAATAAGAGTCCAGCTCTTATAAACGCACAAATACCTTCACAAATGCCTTTTTATAAAGGTTTCTCTATCCGTTAAAATGTAGCATAGCAAGCATTTAGATGCAGCAGAATCAGATACCACAAGTTGCAGCAGAAAAATCAGTTATAAAGTCAGCATGAACCACATTAGGTACCTAAAGTTGCAGCAGAAAAAGCAGTAAAATAACTTAGAGCAGTAAACTCAGCCATGGACAACAATGTAGATCCATTCTAGCTGCCCCCAACATGCTATTTATAGCAGTGGTTACCCTTAAATACATGGGACATCCAAGCTGCCACATTTTAAGAGATATTCACTTGGAAATGCCAACCCAAAAAAAAAGAAACATCGCTCGGGAAATAACATAAAGCCTCTTTAGTTTATATCCAACCCAACAGTGAAATGAAACAAATTTACCATGTGTTCAATTACCATAGTAAAGACTCCATATTGCCTTCTACTCCAGAAGGAAAAATGCAAATGAGAGTATGCTTAAAAAACCAAATGCGAGTATGTTTAATATATACTGAGATGAAGCACTAGCTATCAAGGCAACAAACCTTTGTCCACCTATCAGTTATATGCAATATCAAACCAAACACTTCCAATTTTTTTTCCATCACCTTACACATTGCAATGGGGTGTCCAACCATCAGTTACATGCTCAGAAATTAATACCTGCAGCTGAAATTCACGCCTGCATCCAACCATCAATTACATCCATTCTTTCCAGAGGAAACAAATAAATGAAGCATAAAGTATTATCCTGATCTTCCATACCATTGGCTTAACAAATTTAACATAAAGCCTATTACTTTATAAAATGATAAGAAGCAGTTAACTGAGGGACCTTGATATGCACGAAATACCCACATAACCAACTGTTGATAAGCAAATTGTGATCAATTACACAGGAATCCATGTCAACAGGAATACATATTTTGAAACTCAGATGGAACATAGATCATATCACCAAATTGTGATCAATTATAGTATCAATTGTAACATCACACAATCCAATTTTGAGGATCTTAGGCAAAACCTAGGAAACATAAATTCAACACAAACTACTTCCATTTTAAGAGACATACAATCAAAACATGGAATGGTTCAGATCAATGTACACAACATTAAAACCATGACATCACTCATGTTGACAACTAATACAAAAGTTTCAAATATAATTAATATGAAAGTGTTGTGAGATATGTACTTCCTTGACATAGAAATGAGACGCAAAGAACACAAGCAAACACAGATTGTTTACGTGGTTCGATCCAACTAGATCTACGTCCACGGAAGGGAATCAATCAAATAGTTCACTAAGGCAAAAGAAATCGAGAATACATAGCTTATACATAGAGATGAGCCCTCATCTTCCTTCTTTGGCCCTCTCCAGCGACACCTTAATACAAGGCCTCAAGATGCTCTCCTCCTCTCTAGCTCTTTAGCTATTCTCTCCTCCTTTGTGGTAGCTTAAGATCTCTTCCCTTTGCTCCTCCTTCGTGATAGCTTAAGATCTCTTCCCTTTGCTCCTCCTTCGTGATAGCTTAAGATCTCTTCCCTTGCTCTCCTAAGCCTCACACCCTCTCTATTTATAGAAGCAAGAGAGTGGTAGGTGGGAGGTAGGTGAGCGGTAGGTGGGAGGTATGTGAGATGTGGTAGGTGAGCGGTACCATATTACAAAAGTGTCATTTTACCTTAGTTCAATAATTGGGGGTCAAAATAACAATTCTCCACCTTGACACTCAATTGAGAAGCTTCGAAGTAAAGATTCCCTCCACCTGGCCCTTGAGGGGTCCTCAGCCCTTGCTTGAGTTTGCTAACTCCAAACAGTACATGAACTTAGCAATCACAGTTCTTCCGATAAGAGAGTAGAGTCCATTTTTTCCTGACTCCTTGTATGACGACACGAGGGCATTTGGTTACTCTGATGCATCCATTCTCTGCCTTGAACGAGCATCTGCTTGACTCCAACGTACCTAAAAAAATTAGATTTCTTTTGAGCTCTGGTACGTACCTGACATTTTTCAGTACTCGTTCAACTCCATCAAACATCCTTATCCTAATTGATCCACTTCCAACAACCCTGTGAGCTTTATTGTCTCCCAGTAGAACAGACCCATCATTTCCCTGTTGCAGTTTCTCGAACCAGTCTTTGTGAGGACACATGTGGAAAGAACACCTTGAGTCGAGGAGCCACTCCTTACTGGATTCAGATTCTGTGGTCACTAGGGCCTCAGCAGAATCGTAGTCAGCAGAGGCTACGCTTGCTTCTCCTGATTCTTCTGGCTCTTCTTGGTACTTATTCTTCCTGTTTGGGCAGTTCCTATTGAAATGACCGTCTTTGTGACAATTATAGCACTTGAAAGATCCCCTTGATGACTGACTCCCGCCATACTTGCTTGAACTTGATCTGTGCTGACCATTTCTTGAATCTTTCCTGTCTGATCTTCCTCTAACAATAAGACTGTCTCCGCTGACTTCCTTGTCCCTGTCATGCTTCCTCTGAAGTTCTTTGGCTCTAATTAGATATTGAACCTCCTCCAGAGTAATAGCCTGCACCCTTCCGTAGAACATCAAATCCTTGAAAATGCTCGTAGCTCTTAGGAATAGAGTTTAGCAACAACAGTGTCTTGTCCTCATCGTCCATCTTGATGTCGATGTTCTCGAGGTCATCGATGATCTTGTTGAACTCGTCGATCTGCTCTGAGACGGATTTGTCTTCATGCATTTTGAAGGAGTATAGACCCTGCTTCAGAAAGAGCCTATTAGCAAGAGACTTTGTCAGGTAGAGTACCTCAAGTTTGGCCCAAAGTGCTTGAGTTGTTGTCTCCCTCGACACCTCCCTCAGAACTTTGTCGCCCAAGCTCAGGATTATCAAACTGTGGGCCTTGTCAAGTATGCCGACCTTCTCCTTGTCGGTCATGTCGGCCGGCAATGTCGCCGACCCTTGCAAGGCTTCTGCAACACCCTGCTGAACCAATAGAGCTCTCATCTTTACTCTCCATAGGCCAAAGTCGTTCTTCCCGTTGAATTTTCAACTGATAAGTCCTCAAATTCTCAACCAAACTTTTGTCTAACTGTGTTTGATTTGGCAACAGCTCAATACCAACTCAGAACAAAAAATTTCTTTGCCTTGATCATAAATTTGGCCACCAAAGTAATCTATTTCTACCAAAAGATAAAAAATTAGGCTGTGAATAAACACATACCAAAGGATAAATACATTTATGTAAATAAAACTTTTACTCCGTAGCAAACAAACAAAACTCACATTGCATTTGAAGGCATTCAGCTGCACCTCAAAGGATCTTTTTTTAAAAAAAAAAACTTCTAATCACAATTAAGCTCAATATAAGGTAGCTATTACTGAGCTAAACACAATCAAACAATTAGGGTTTGGCTCATCCATTTCTCATCCACCCTGCTACCACGCTAAAGCCCCTCACATTGTAAATCTTTCTCATCCATTTCTCATCCATCCTACTACTTCGACGAGGAAAAAAAAGGTTCATAATGG
>NEWO01000103.1:1582342-1605642 GCA_003013225.1 Phalaenopsis aphrodite | reverse complement strand
TTCAAAGGATTTCACTCAAATTTGGAAGGATTACAAATTAATGTTTGAAGAAGGGAGGAAGGACGAGTGTATTGACAACAACCAAAGTACCCATGGATAAAAATTAGCACAAATGGGAGTTACTCTTCGGATGATAGTGGTGTTGGAAGAGTTTTCAGAGATCACTAGGGGGGATGCTTGCTCTATTTTCATACTCCATGTGTTGCTATGAATTGTCTTGAGCCCGAAGCGTGGACTATTTCGTATGCGCTGATAGTTGCGGTGAAAATGAATTGGCGATTATTGATATGCAAATCGGATTCCCTCAAGCTTATTAATATATTGAAGGTCTTGCACAAGCTCCTTGGTTGATATGTATTCTTATTGCTAGAAATATAAACTTGTCCAGAAACTTGAAGATTGGAGGGAAATCGGGGTGTAGATTGGTTAGCTAAGAAAGGCGCTCTTGCTAACATTGTTGTTTTTGATCTTAAACCTCTTCCTACTTTAGCTGTTCTTTTGCATGGGGATAACTTATGTTTGCCCCATGTTAGGTTATAAGTTTGGGCTTACTCTTATAAATTATTGGTTTTTTTTGGAATGAAGCCTAATTTTTTGCATATATATATATATATATATATATATATATATATATATATATATATATATATATATGTGTGTGTGTGTGTGTGTGTGTGTGTGTGTGTGTCCACACATGCATGCTTGTGTAATAGATTCTCTTCTAATCAGCGCAACATGGCTCATTTTAATTTAAAAATAGTATATGCTTTATTAAAATAGAAAACAAATAGATGCAGGCAACCACTTGAATGAAATAAGATGCATGGGACCACTCGAACGGAAGCAGATGCCGCAAGCAAAAGACAAAAGTGACACTACATGACACTGTTGATTAGGCACTGCAGCAAAGTGAGCCAACCACCCCTGCGCCAATGAATGTCAACTTAATTATTTCATTACAGGTACAAAACTGAGCATATATTATTATGAGGCCTTCGGGAGAAAAAAAAATGCCAAATCTAAGGAAGGCATATTTTTTAACCAAACAAAATCTATGAAATATCTGAGCAATTAAAGCAGGGAGTAAATTATTTCCTTACCGTTACTTTCATGAGCAGGTTTCCCAAGCTTTTTACGGATTTTAGTCAGCAAGAATACGGAGATATATTACTATAATTAGTCCGTCCTTCGGGGTATATTTTGAGAACCGAGAGATGTGGGATTAAAGTTAAGCAAGATCCTCTAAGCCTACCAAATTTTAATAGGCACTGGTTGACAAAAGCTTAAAAAGGTTCCCATCAACACCGGTGACATTGTCTTTTTGTCAGTAAAAGCAAAAAATTATTAAAATAAACATTCAAGCATATATTAATAGTCAAATTCTTTCTATGTAATTATGCTACAGTGATATTTAATGTTCCTTCAAGTTTCAATTTTTCATGAGAAATCAAACTGAACTGAGATGATGCAATTCCACCGAAGAAAAGGCAACACAGATGAATCGGAGCTTGGGAATATGTGGGATGGACGAAATTAAAAGATTTTTTTAAGCAGGCTGAGAGCATGCGAAAGTTGCTTATTTTAAAATCTGTATTTCATGCCAGGGAATCACCCAATAACTCTGGATCCCTTCATTAGAAAAAGGAAGAGAACAAATAAAAGTAGGTTAGTGACTGTCATAAGATGCCGAGCTAGTGTTTTTCAGACTCAGCTCAGGCAAATGCTGACGAGAACTTTGTTCATATTCACCGAAGAAAAGCCAGCAAACAAGTCATAGTATACTGTTGGAGACGTCGCTTTGAATACAAGTACACTTTTACAGCATAGGTATAATACTGATTGAATAGCAGAGAAAATACAGAAAAGGAATGCATTTCTGATGATCATAGTACACAAACAAACATTACATTACTTACTCCAGCACAAAACCTTAAAATTTTCCTATAATAAACAAACAATATGACGGAACATGATGGAGAATATAGATTTCCTTGCACCCTTGATTAAATATTACAAGAAAGATTGGTGACCCCTGTTGCCCCTACAGGCGCGAAAACAAATCAAGAGATGGCAAAGTTATTCCTTTTCATACAAGCTCACCATAACTTAGCCATCAAATAATCAGAAGGCCATAAGATGAGTGATAGTGGCAGAAGCGATCAGTATCCTCAGATAAAACTATTAAACAGACCCAAGTAACAATGTTGGCAGGCCATGCAGTTTTTGTGTTCTGCAGCTTGAAAGATGTATGTACAAGTAAGCGATATTCAGTTTCCCTGGATGTTTAACTAAGCCATGTACCCAAACGTTGAAAGACCATTACACCACCTGAGCTTTTTTTTCCTTTTTTTTTGTTTCTTTACTTCAATCTAACATTTCAACATTCTGAAGAGAATTATGAATATACCTGACTATTGAATGCCAAAAGAAGTGTAAATCCAGAGGACAAAGCAACATGATAGGCTAAATAATATCTCTTTCAGGAGGGTGGAATTTCATGCATGCCATCTAAAAAAACACACCGTTTTGTCCAGGAATTGCACCATTAAGATTGCATTGAAATGTGTTTTGAGGCTGCAGTTTCATTCCATACGGAAAGATTCCATAACTTGACTGAATGAACTGATTTCCATTGGAAGACGGACTAAAGACAGTGGCTACTTCAGTGGGAAGTTTGGAATCAACAACCATGGAGAATTGTTCAGAGGTGGCTGGAGCTGAGGAAGAACTTGATTGTATAGATGAAACAGATGGTTGGGATGGAGAGGGAGATCTGCTGTCTTCAAGAGAGACGGTTTTGATGTCATGTATGCTAGCTCTCCTCTTCTCTTTGGTACCAGAATTCAGCCTGATGAAATACTTCTGGGCATGGCTAGCAACTTGGGTTGGAGTCCTTGTAACAACAAAATTGCGAGAGATGTTTCGCCAGTCACCTTTCCCATATTTTTTAAGACCAATTAAAAACCTCCTGCCAACAAAAAACCAGAGTTCATTTAAAAAAAGGATTTTTTTTTTTCAATCTAAGAGAAATAAATTATTAATCTTTAAGGATTGAATCAAACCCGTAACAAGAATTATCAAGAGCTCATCTCTACATAAACAGTGCCTTAAATTCAGATATTATAGCACATAAATTTCACACAAAGCTATTAAAGTCAGCATATAGAAAGATTCCATAATGAAGGATATTAATAAAGAGGGATTGGATGGAGTAATACTTGTGCTCTTCTTCAGTCCAAGGGATTCCTTTCTTCCTCTCATGTTCAGCAAGCCTTCCTCCCAGTCTCTTTCCACCAACACAACAAGCATGCCGCAACTCATCAAAGCCATGATCGTTTTCCCAATCCAAAGTGAAAGATGAAGAGCTGTAGCCAGGAAAGGGAATCAGCCCAGCTTCTATGCAATTAACATCGTCTTCTAAATCCCGGTAATGGGCTACGACATCCTCCACTGTTTTTCCAGGGATCATTTCAGCTACCTTCACCCATCTGTCTGGCAGGTCTTCATCGAAATGCGCAAGAGCATTCTCAAATAGCTTGTTTTCATGCTGAGTCCAGTTCCCGCTCTTTTTCTCACCAAGTATCCAATTAGAATTGGATAAATAAGCAGGATAAGGAGATATAACTTCCATCCACGAGTTTGTCATCATCTAAGGATGCTACCAGTTTATTACCTCAAGCCCAAGAACATAATTTGGGTGAAAGGGCCAAAAGAAGAAGCAAATCCAAAGCTAAATCAATGCAAAGCGAGTTATATGCCTCCCTCAAAGAATCAGGAGAACACAACCAGCTCGCCAAAACTAGAGTAGTTAGTAAAAACACCTATGAGCAAAATAAAAAAAAAAAATAAAAAAAAAAAGGACAGACTGACTACCAGATTTTAAGAACCTTCACCGAACCAATAAAAAATGAATCGATGCAATAGCTGTCTTGAATTCAAGTACAATTCGCTTTCCAAAATAATAGAGACAATCTAATGGCACACAGTTTATGGAACGCTAGAAAACCTAGATGGAGATCAGATCTGGCCCTCGGTACTCGCCTGATAAGAATAATCCCTGACAGAGAAAGCCCACCAGCTTGATTTTAAGGGCACGATGCCCGGACAAAGTAAGAATTTATCAACCAGAACCATCCGCAACGAGCTCAATATCTCCCAACGTCAAAGACAACCGGAAGAACTGCGAAACGACGGCACATCAGCATAAGTAAGCCATCAACAACAGAAACAATATAAAAAGAAGTGAACGAACTCACAATGAATTGAGACACAAACAGAAACAGAGCGAACATCAAAACCAATCTGAACAAGAAATGAGATGGTAAAGGAGAGATTTTTCTAACCTTTTGCTCAAAGTCTGAAGCTAAAGTTGAAAGGTCGAAGCAGCAATGAATCTAAATACCTCCCTCTCCTTGTCCGAGCCTCCCGTTTTTATTCCATTTCTATTGTTTGAGATCTAAAAGAGCACAGGAAGAGATGGACGGTGAATGGATCCCAGAGGCCACTCAGCCATCGGAACATTTTCTTTTCCCACATTCGCTTATATTAATGCTAATAGCCAAGAAGCTCCAAGTTAGGAGAAATTAAGTACCTAATTATTCAGTAAAGCTGCCAAATTAATAGATAATATTTATTTGTCCAAAGTATAGAAAATTAGTAAGTTTTTAGGTTTGTTGTTTTTTAGTGCTACCAATTAATGTTCGCAACTTGCATGCATTGTAATAGAGCTGATTAGGAAGAGTAGTTTCTAACTTTGATCAGGTTTGAAATTTGATTTCGGTCTCATCATAATTATATTGTTTAGTATATTTTAATTTTGGTTATGATTTTAATTTTTATTTTTTCATAAATAATATAAAAATATATATAAAATATAAAGAGAATTGTTTATTTTATTTCGGGATCTTCTAAATAAAAGTATAATTTGTCAAATAATTGAGAGTTTTTTATAACATTTATTGAAATGTATGAGTTGTGGTCGATGCTTTTTTAGTTTCACTGATTGTTTTTATACAACCTAATCAAAACACGATAAATTTCAGTCCAAATAATCAAAATAAGCTGAAAAAATGAATTTCAGAAAAGAAAAAAGATTGATAAATAGTATTTGTATGTAGAACTAAAATTGTTAAATCTTAGATTATTCGAACATTCATAGCATTTGGGCTAGTTCATTTCAAAAGCGAAAAAAAAAGAAAGAAAAAGATAAATGTTGTAGAGAGAATAGCTATAAGATTTTACTTATAGATGGAATAACTTACAAAAGTTATAAGTCTTAAGGTTGTTGTTGAATCATTTTAGGACATACATCATATATTATCTGCGGGTTCATATACCTAGGTAGAGGTCCTGTTTTTGGAAGAAAGTGTAGGGAAGAGGGGTGGAAGTCTTTTCGAAGCTTGAGTTCTCAATTTCTCTTATAGTTTTTCTGGAACGAAAAGAATACCTTGATAACCTTGGATCATCCCTTTTCCTCCTTTGACTCTCCAACAAAAGGAAAAAAAAAAGAAAAGAGCATTAAATTTTGTCCATGATGCCTGGAAGGAAAGAACCGTGACATGGATGTCATATGGCTCCTAAATAGACATACTTGTATATTCCATAATGATAACCTTCTCTTTAGCTGTCTGTCGGCACTGTTTTGGGTTGGAGGAGTTGCCCGTAAGAAGCTGTCGGTCACTGGAATCAAAATCCCGTCGCCCGCTTCAGAAGAACATTTTAATGTTTAGAAAAATATGAAATCAAACTAAATCATATTTTTCATATTTTAAATAAAAGAGCACTATACCTCAAACCCTGTATCTATCTCGAAAGATAAACACGAGACTTGAGGATGAGACTCGATTGAATAAACTAAGAAATGTATGACGTCCGTTTGTTCTGCGAAACCATTTTAATTGCCGACAATTTCCCCTATTTAATATGAAGAATTAAACAGGGTTTATATTAAGCTGATTTCGGAAAAGCTTCCTATATAGACAAGCACTTATAGTTAATTACATCTTAAATGACCAAATCCATCTAAGAAACTCTCGATAAAAATCAGGAAATATTATCTTCAAGGATTTTAAAAGGATAGGACTGTTCAATGAGATCAGATAGAGAGGTGTGAAATGGGATTGACTCAAGTTTGTAGCAATTTGTTTTTTGAATCCAAAGGAGGAAGAATTAGAGGTTATCATGGATCCGGAGGAGAACCTCAGTGACTTCCCAAGCTATCTTATTGTTTGGCTTCAGTTTTGACGAGAAATATTTAGGTGTTTCATCCTGCCAATTTTATTTAATTTGGGCTTACATTCGTGTGAAACGATCGCACAAACAGCCTGAAAGATGTGAGTGTTTAGGTCGCGACGAACGACAACCTCAGAATCTTAAGACCAGTTAGGGCTTGTATTATACAACATGGTTGTTCAAAGGCCTAAAGATGAATTGAGGATTTATGTTGCACTAGGCAGACAACCTCAAAATCATATGGCTTGTTATTTAATTCTAAGGAAGGAATGATTTAGTTGGTGTAGACATGTTCTGCTGTTGAAGATGATCGTACTGTCCACCGTGCTAGCTCCAAGCTCCTTACCATGACGAGTTTAAGTTTTCTAGGGTGTTAGGTTATGATGTTAAATCAGACGACCCTATGGTTGAAGTTCTTTAAATGTTATGAGGGTGTTAAAGTTGATTAGAGCGACACCGATTAAGATCCTACAATTCCCTCATTTCGACACCACTATTTTCTATTGGATTCACTTAGTCCGAATGAATTTACTAAACTCAACTTAATGAGTTCCATAATTTTATTTAGACCGTGGGAAATCTCGTTAGCATCTGTGGGTTACCTCCTCCGAGGGATTCCTGATCATTTGATAGAGACGTCTTAATTTAGTTGTGGTTGTTGTTTTGTGTGATGTTTGTGATTAAATTTTGAATTGTTTTATTTTTTTAAAGTTGTGGCGGTGAATTTTATCTTGGTTGATTTTAGTTTTGGTTTGATTTTGTGGCTATCCTGACAGTTTTAGTTTTCATGCAGGATGACAACATTGTTTAGCATGCAAGTTCGCGTTAACATCAAAAGTATAGTATGAGAGATTGGTTTCTACCAATTAATCCCCTTGTGTTTCAATCATCCAAATATGTTAATTAGGATCAAATGTTACCCATTTCCCTTTCTGGAATTAAGCCTAACTGTTAATTAAAACTAAATTTCCAAAATTACATTTTGCCCCTAAGGCTTTATTACTTCATAATTTATCAAATTTAATCCAAAATAGTTTGGAATTTTCATCTCACCTAACTCATGGGTCAATTAAGACATCAGAGGAGAAAATGTGATTTTTTAAAATTTAATTTAATTTACATATTTATTTTAATGCAAAAATAAGATTTTTCAAAGAAAATTCTATAACTTGATCAAGGCAAAGACTAATCCCTTGAAATTTTTACTAGAGGTAGACTTGGACTAGAGAAGCATTGAGACCCAATTTCAGTATTTACTAAATCATATTTGAATTTTAAAAATTATTTTAAATTATGGAGTATTTATTAATTATAAAATATTTTAAGTGTGGAAAATTATGTTTTATATTTTTATTAATTCTCTCTAATGTCAAGGGACATAGAGAAATAAACGTCAAGTTTTTCTAATTTTTATTTGAATTTTTAGAATCATTTTAGTGAAAATCTATTTTTAGCCTTTAAAAATTCTTTTAAGCTTCAAAATTCAATATCTTCACTTAAAAATTATGAAAAATATTTCAATTGTTCTTAAGTGCTTAGAAAAAAATTTAGAAAATTTCCATAAATTTTTTTTCATTTAGTGATCTTTATCATTTTTTAATTATTTAAATAAAAAAATAGGCTTGAAAATGGAATTTTTATTTTAATTTCAAATTTATTTTAAGAAAATTCCTCTGATCATAGAGAACTCCAAAAACCAATTTTTATAATTTTTTTGAGTTATATTTTAATTACTAAAAATCATTTTAATAACAAAAATGTCATTTAATTTGAAAAATCAATTTGAGTTATTAAATGAGCTCCAAATATTTTGAAATTTTTATGGGGAGTTCTCTGAACTTTGAATCTTAGTGGAGATTAAAATTAATTCATTTAGATGTTTGTGTTACCCAAAATTAATTTTCTTTTTGTTTTAGGGTTGGTGGAAATTAGGTGCATTCTCAACGACTTAACCTATGAAATATTTTTCAAAGGGTTCTCTAGTCATAGCAAACCTTATAAAATTCTCTTGGAATTTTAGAAGCAACATGCTAATTATTATGATTAATTTACGCAAATAATAGACATAAACTTGAAAAATATGTATCTTTGTCCAGTGATCTCCTCTGACTTTGGAAAAATCAGGGAATGTTTCCTAAGATAGAGGCAACAACATGCAAAAATTTCAAGTCATGGTGAAATGTCTACATGCATAGAGAGTCAAAAGACTCAAAACATTATTTAATTAATTAAAAATAAAATATTCTTCAAATAAATTTCAAATCATTTCCACATTGTTCTCTTCTATTCTCTGAGCAAGAAGGTATTTTTATTTTCTTTTTGTGATTTTTCTACACAAAGATATGAATTTTTGAAGTTAGGGAGCATTTTCTGAATTATTTAAATCTCTATTTATCTATTTAAACGTGCGACACTGACTAGATCCTAGGCAGCTCCAAAAACACGTGTGGCACGCTCTGGTTGGATGTTGTCATCCATGTAGCCGCTGACTTGGCCCGTGCTTTATGAACCGAAGTGTTATCCGGCTTCATCTCGTCCGTTGATGAGATAAACACGTGATTGAACAGCTCCTCTTCATCATCCCCAAATAGGCTAACCCGAGAACCGTCCACACTAAAAACTTAAGAACTCCCTTTAGACTCAACCAAATCTCATAAGGTTTGATCCTATGGACTCGTCTAAGTTAGACGAACACATCCAAATGGTAATCATGCAATTAAATTAATCTTAATCAAATGGAGAATCAAAATAGGCTCGGGAGAAGGAGAAGTTCAATACCTTTGCTCTGAGAAGGTAAGCTTCAATTAGAGGTGCTCGACACGTTCGTGGAGGTCCAAGGAGGCTAGGGATTAAGCCTCTTGCTATGGTGAAAGGTCTAGGTATGAATTCAACCAAACTCGATTTCAAGTGTTGGTCTAGAGCTATGTTAGGGCTCTGTGAATGGGAGATTTGATGGGGCTTCTCCTTTTTTCACTGTGGTGAAGGTGTGGGTGAATTTAGTTTGAGTTTGGTGGACTGTGGAGGTGTGGTGAGCTCTATCCTGGTTTTTGACAGAAGTTTGAGCTCAAAATTGAGCTTCCACAGTGTGAATCCGTGGGGGAAAGTGGTTGGCTTGAGCTTTTAGGTTTCAAAGAGTCTCTGAGAGCAATTTGGAGGGGTCTCGCTAAGAAATTTTTAGCACTCCCTCCATGGCCGTGGAGGTGAGCTTTTTATAAAAATGGCTTAAGGCTTGCTTCCATGGCTAATGAGGGGGTGAAGAGTGATGCTTAGGTGGAAGGCAGAGATGCTCTAACATTTAATTTGGATGAGGTGGCCTCTAGGTTTGAAATGACTTTGATTCCATGGGGGTGGCTCATGATTTTGTTGTTTTTCAGCAAATAGGCCGGCTGACTAGGCCAAGGGAGGTGGCCAGAGGGCTTAGGGACCTCAGAAAAATTTGTCACAGAAATTAAATGGGTTTGGGCTTTATTTTGGCAAAAAGATCTTAAGCTTAAGCAAATATGGAATGAAATCCCTTAATTTATGGGACCTTTGGTCCGTGGCTTAGCTTAGGTGGTTTTATGGAGTTTAGACTGGTCACTAGGGTCAAACTAATGGCCGTGGAGTTATTAATTTGGTGGCTTTGGGTAGTTAGGCTAACTTTAGTGCATGGGTCCAATGTGGGTTCAAATGACCAAAACTTGGGTTTGGGCTACCCTAGCCATGACCTTGAGCCCAATCGATTGATCAACATTGTGTAGATGATTTTAATGAAGATTTTTTTGGGAATTATTGAAATGATTTTGAGTTCAATTGGAGGGTCAATTTGGAAGATTTTTTGAAATTTGGTCAATTTGGGCATGTTGGGCTAGACTTGGGTCTAGATTGGGATAAGCTTAGAATTTGGCTCAATTTAATGGTCCAAATGATCAAGGGAGATGTTATAAATATTTTTCATGAAGGAATGGAATGGAAATTTTGGGGCTAAGGCAATCAATTTGGTGGAATTTTGAGACATGGCCAATTTGGGGATTTTTGGATTTAGGTTGAAGTTAAATGAAATTGAGGCTTCACCAAGGCTAATTTAAGATCAAGTTTTATGTTTAAGAATGTTATGAAGAGTTTACAACATGAATTATGACAAATTGAGTGGGCTGTGAGTTTAATTGGGTGAGATTAGGTCATGTGGCCAATGTTGGGGCTTTTGATTTGGATCAAAATTGGGCTCAAAGCATGGGCCAATTGAGCTTGGATTTGGTTTATATTGGTCATATGAAAAGTGAATTTGAGTTTAGGATTGAAATTGGGAGAAATTGGGACCAATTTGATGGACATTAGTTGATTTGGGGATATTGGGTCTTTAAAGGCAATTTTAGGGTTTTGGTCAAAATGGTCAAAATGGTCAAAATGGCCAAATTGGGTAATGTGGTAGTTGAGAAGAGTGAAATTGGGAATATTTGAAATATTTTGGGAATTTTTGAAATTTTGGGCTAAGGAGGAGCATTTTGATAATTTGGCAATTTTTGGTGTTTTTGGGTAATTTGAGTATTCTAAAATGATTTGAAATTATTTTTGAACAAATTTGTGTATTTTGGGTAAATTTGGTAATTTTGGCCAAATGTAGGGTCCCAAGGGTATCTAGGTAATTTGGGGATGTGTAGGGGTAAAAGGCTAAGTTGGGCATTTTGGTAGAGTTGGGGTGTCAACTACCATAAATAAGACATGGACCAATGGAAACCCCATTTGGGTCCTCTATGTACTGGTCTTAGCTAAATCCTAGCCTAGGGCCAGTGGGTTTAGGGGACCATCTACATGAGTCTCCCAAAAGATCAATGGACCAAAGTCAAGAAATGTTGGGTTTAGGGCAGTGAGTGATTGTGAGTGAGAGTGAGTGCAGGTGAGTGTCTTAGCTCTAGAACAAAACCCAGGGTCAACCCTAAGGTCCAACATTCCTATAGGAACTCTTCTTGAGCTCCCCCATAGTGACCCCACCTACTAAGTGCTAGAGGTTAGGATCAATATGTAGAACTTCAAGTCAAGTAAAGAGGAGTTTAGAATTTCTAATTATGAGGGCTCCTTTTCTAGTTTTCTAGGAACAGTCAACATGAAGTCCTATGACTAGACCTTAGGATAATAAAGAGGAACACTAGAACTCAACCAAAAATGAGGTCAACAATGTCATATGACTCTAAAGGAGAAAAGAGCCCGATATGTCACTTTGACAGGTTATACACAGTCAGGCCGTTTTGACGAGTGGGCTTGATTAGGCCACTACTAGTGGTAGCCCCGATCAGGCCACTTCAACAAGAGGGCATGTAAGGCCACTTCGATAGATGATGCCCAAAATTGTTGCAAAGCCAACAAATTATCACACAAATATAAGTGTTATAGTAACACACAAATTATGAGTTCATGTATCATTCCCTTGAAGAAAGTTGTTATAATATTACCAACACAGAAAGTTATAGTTTACTAAACTGCTAAACCTAGTTTGAAGGTTCAATTTGCAGACATGAAGTTTTCTAAAGTCCTAATACATAAAGAAGAAAACTAAACTAGGTTTCGTTTAAATTTTTCAAAGATGAAAGGTTCTTTCTTCTATGATATCAATCTAATGATTTCTTAATATTTTTCCTATGAAATCTCATGTTATTATTGACAACCAGGGAAATAATCCTCCTTAGCATAAGTTGAGGTCATAAGAATAGTTGTAAACTATGTTACATTTAGGTGATACTTAACCATGCAACATTTCTCAATGTTCCTCGGCTCTCCTATATTGGTTGCAATTTTCTAATTGCATTATATCCATTTCATTAGGCTATTGTGTGTTAAGATACTTATTCTTCTTGGTGATAGTTAGAAATCCTGGATCACGAGAAATTTTTACATTTTATTTTTGTAAAATGCATGGAAAATTAAATCTGGAAAGTTAACACATCAACATATGAAATCTAAGCATAACAAAGGTGTCTAGGGAACCAAATCCATAAGTTAAAATAAAGTAAAGATCACATGCCTTACATAAGAGGAGTACGAAGATGAGATCAACTAATATACATGAGAAAATAAAGCATGAAAAATTATTTTTATGAACATAAAAGGAAAAAAATGTAAAAGATATTAAAAAAATCAAATCCGATCCAATTGTTCATTGTAATACATTATGATCCTTCGTTTATTGTAAGCTTTCATTGATCTCTTTCATGCAGGTGTAGTAATTCTTTCAT
The DNA here is from genome assembly GCA_003013225.1 of Phalaenopsis aphrodite. Lineage (NCBI taxonomy): Eukaryota > Viridiplantae > Streptophyta > Magnoliopsida > Asparagales > Orchidaceae > Phalaenopsis > Phalaenopsis aphrodite. Next base: position 1,593,202 of record NEWO01000103.1, on the reverse strand, counting down.
CACAACCACTCCAAAGTCTTGATAAATGAACATCAGAAGAGAAAAAAATAAGAAAAACTCTCTCAAGCAAACCATAGGTCCCCAAAGACTCTCCTAAAGCATAACGACAAAGCCCTAATGGTCTTTATAGATATTCTTATATAGCTTAGGGGTTTTTATATACACAACACATGAAACTTCTGAATTTGCATATCTCACTCTCAAATCCTTAATATTATAGATTTCAAACCCTATTTAGCATTTTTGGTGCTTTCTAACTGCTCTCCCTCTCAATAACAAAGTCTCGCTTCAACGACTTGCTCTTCTCTCCACAGTTAGGCTTTGAGATAAAAGCTTTTGTTTGCTAATGAAGCCTCACTCTCACGAGCCCGCAACTCACTCCCCTCTTTTGGTGAAACAAGTGGGTTCTCAACGATGCCCCTTTTCATCAGTGACCTGTCCCACCTCGACCCTAAATTCACTTAGTAAACCCATTATAGCTCCCATCAGAACCCTCGTCGGAGTTAAAGCCTGGTAGACCGTCATTGTTGGAGTTAGAGCAGAAACCACCACCTTCTTCCTCTAACAAATGACCAGCAGCTCTCACCATCACCCTCGTTCGGGCCAAAGCCTAGCACATTATCGTCATTAGAGTCGGAGCAGTAACCACTGCCTTCTTCCTCATCCTATTTTATGACATCCGTAAATCATATCCAAAACACTGGACATGAGTTGCTATCTGTGGGNAAGCTTTCATTGATCTCTTTCATGCAGGTGTAGTAATTCTTTCATCACAACCACTCCAAAGTCTTGATAAATGAACATCAGAAGAGAAAAAAATAAGAAAAACTCTCTCAAGCAAACCATAGGTCCCCAAAGACTCTCCTAAAGCATAACGACAAAGCCCTAATGGTCTTTATAGATATTCTTATATAGCTTAGGGGTTTTTATATACACAACACATGAAACTTCTGAATTTGCATATCTCACTCTCAAATCCTTAATATTATAGATTTCAAACCCTATTTAGCATTTTTGGTGCTTTCTAACTGCTCTCCCTCTCAATAACAAAGTCTCGCTTCAACGACTTGCTCTTCTCTCCACAGTTAGGCTTTGAGATAAAAGCTTTTGTTTGCTAATGAAGCCTCACTCTCACGAGCCCGCAACTCACTCCCCTCTTTTGGTGAAACAAGTGGGTTCTCAACGATGCCCCTTTTCATCAGTGACCTGTCCCACCTCGACCCTAAATTCACTTAGTAAACCCATTATAGCTCCCATCAGAACCCTCGTCGGAGTTAAAGCCTGGTAGACCGTCATTGTTGGAGTTAGAGCAGAAACCACCACCTTCTTCCTCTAACAAATGACCAGCAGCTCTCACCATCACCCTCGTTCGGGCCAAAGCCTAGCACATTATCGTCATTAGAGTCGGAGCAGTAACCACTGCCTTCTTCCTCATCCTATTTTATGACATCCGTAAATCATATCCAAAACACTGGACATGAGTTGCTATCTGTGGGCCAAACAGAGGAGAAAATGCAGTAGATTGAAGGAAGAGGAGGCCTAAAGTTCACCAAACAGTGAAGTGGAATACCTATTTATAGGCTAGGAAGGTGGAGACAGAGGCCCCCAAGGCCGTCGATTGAGTGTTGAGTCGATGGTCTGGATTATTTTGGTAGTTGGAAGTGCCACATATCACTTTAACAAAGAAATGCAATGCTTATTTGTTGGATCCTTGGAAGAAGACCTCCGATCATTATTGTGGTTCAGGTACATGGTCACGCCAACATCAGACGTGATCACGCCGAGAAACTTCCTGTAATGACCACGCTTGAATTGAGCATGACCATGATGAGTAACTTTCAGGCATGGCTATGCCTCAATTGGGTTGACCACCCTTAGAGACTTCTGGGAGTGGCTACACTCAATCTTAGTGTGACTAAGCCCAAGAACTTCTAGACGTGGAGACGCTCGAACAAAGCATTACCATGTCAGTCCAAGGAGAATCCGAGAGTGTGTGTTGAGTTAAACCTGAGTTGGTTGACCTAAAATGAGGTCAACAAATGGACCTATAACCAGGATAACCTAGGTCCAACCCAGGTTAACCTAGGTTGAACCCAAGTCTAATTCAGGTCAACACAGGTCTAACCTAGGTCCAACCTAGGTTTAACCTAGTTCCAATCCAGATCAAACCAGTTCTTATCCAGGTCCAACCCAGTTCCAATCCAGGTCTAACTAAGGTCCAGCCCAGGGAAACTCAGTCCAACCCAAGTCTGACTCAGGTTCAACCCCGGTCAACTTGGTGCAACTTCATTATAACTCACATGCCAAAAAATTACTTATTTATTATATATATTTCATGTTAATTTTTAATGATATTTAATGATATTACACTTCAAAGGAAAGTATTTTACATGCTTTTGGTTTCAGGTACAATAAATAGACTTTGGAGAAAATGAAGCAAAAACAATACAATTTGGAGCCAAATCGAGTAAGAAAGAAAATTTTGATATGACGCATTTTGATATGTCTTTCTATGTTTAATATTTTTTACATTTATCACATATTTTGAATAAAATTACACTTTAAAGAAAATTTATTTTCATGTTTATCATGTTGGTATAATATTTGAAGCAGTTTGAAGTTGAAACAGGGTAAAGCAGAGCAAAATAGAGTGAAATGGAGAAGCTTCCATTAAAGTGGCACCTAGGCGCCAGTTTCACCCAGAAAGTAGCGCCTATGTGCCAGAATGTGGTGCATATGCGCCAGAAACAGTTAAGGGGCGGTTTTGGGCTATTCTGGGTTATTCCGGGTGGTTCTGGAAGATTTTTGGCAGCTATGCACGCCCTAAGGAGTTATGAAATGAATCTAAATATTTGGAAAGACACCTTTTAGCATTTCACATACTCTTGGAGTGAAAAGATGTGTCTCTTGGAGTTAAGATGTGTGTCTTTTGGAATGAAGATGTGTTTGGTTTCTCTTTAAAAAAGGAGGTTGGCGTCTCTCAAGCAAGGATGAAGAAGTGTTTAGGAGGTGTTTTAGAGTGGGTTCATCATGCCTCTTCTAAGAGGCGAGTGTGTGTGTGTGTGGAGTGATGGAGACTTTTGGGACTTTGGAAGAAGTGTAAGGATTGTTATTTGATGTACAAGGAGGTCACAAATCTTTTGTAAAAATAAATCGTGGACTCTTTTTTATTTACTTTAAATAATTGCAATATAGTTGTGTGTTTTCAATGTCATTTGTAATGAAAAATTCACGTGTTTTCTCCATGCTTAGTGAGTAGTTTTCTTTATTATTTCTCCTTGTGATGAGAATTAATTATTTGTAGGATTAGAAAGATTTGAAGATTTCTTTAATTTTAAAATCGTGATGGTATTTTTACCGGTTATTATTTACTTTACAAACTGATCACTTTTAATGTTAAAATTTGTTGTGAAACATGACTCGGGAGGGCTATGATTTCACCAACTAGTGAGTACAACACTAAACCTTGAATGGAGGGGATGCCACATCCAAGGGGAGTGCAAATAGATAAGAAGATATGTTTTGATGGGCGTAGACTAGAGTGACAGACTAGAGGGCTTAGTGGGTAATCTGGAAGTGAGAGACTAGAATCTACTCAATAGTACCATACAATCAGGAACATAAATTTAGATTAGCCAATGTTATTTATGCACTTGGGAGAGGGTAAAGAATATGTATGCTCCTATGCGTCACAAAACCACTTTTTAACCTTTAAATATTCAATGCCTACACTGATTATGATCTCATTGCAAGGGGAAAGAGATTTTTATTATATAAGAACTTTCTAAAATTTAATTAATCTCTTTAGATTAGATTTTTATTTAATTTAGTTAACTTTAATTTTTTAGTAAATAAGTAAATTTAGTAAAACAAAACTTTTTGAAAATTTTAAACTAAAACTTGATAGTAGTAGAATAGAACTTATCCTAAGAGATTTCTTACCTCGCTTCTCTGTGGGATCGATATTGTGGTTACTTGAATTGATACATGCACTTGCATAGAACCCCTAGTGTGTGAAATATAAATCAATTATAAATTCTATATCATATTCATTTTGCACTTGTCACCTAAAGAAATCAGGTCAAATTTTTTGCTAGGAAACTAGATAACTGCTTAATTGCGGTTAGGGTTCATGTTTTTGGTGTCGTTGCCGGGGAAGTGTTAGTAAAAAATTTAGGAGAAATTTTAGTTGAACTAGTAAGACATAGATTTGGAAATTATAATATTATTATCTTGTGTGTTTTTGTGTGTTTATTTTAAAAAAAAGAAAATCCAAAATACCAAAAATATTTTTGTTATCTATCCTATTACTTATGTCTTTAAATTGGTATGCGTAGTTCAGGAGTTGCAGGCCTTGAATTTTACAACTCATATTTGGAGAGAATTTTTAGGAGGATTATGATCAGAAAAGACTCCATGAAATTATGGTAAAATTGGTGAATCAACAATATAATAAATATTCAGATTTGGATTATAATGCTATAGCTTCGAAAGAGTAAACCCCAAGGAGGTAGCAAATTTTCATGAAGATATGCTGACTATTTTAAATTCTCGGGTTGCAGATATTACAAGAAAGTTAGATTAATTTATCAGAAGTTATCTTCAAGGACACCCATTTATTAAGGAAAATTCATTTGGATAATTGAACGAAATTAACTCTTTTGAAACTAGCCATGAGATATACAATCCTTATCCCGATTATTACAACCTAGTTTAAGAAAATCATTCAAACTTTAGCTAGAATAACAATTTTGGAAGAGAAAACCAATTGCAGGAAGATAGTCAATTTAATCAGATATGTGATTGGAATAATCAGGGCAATTTTAACGATGGATTTTTTTCCCTCATAGATTTAACTTCAACCCACATAATGAGGAGAAAGAGTTATTGCTAGAAGACGTTGTGATTCAAATGGAGAGTCAACTGGAAAGTTAGGGGACCACAATTAGAAATATAGAAAATCAACTAGGGCAGATTATTAAGTCAATTAACAGTTTTCCTCTAGATTTATTACTTGGTGACCCTGAGATAGACCTTAAGGAGAAGAATGGTAGGTAATAGAAAGCTATCCAACTTTGAAGCAGAAGAGAATTAAAGGATATGGTTCAAATAAACAATGAGTTGAGAAAAGAGTAAAAGAGATTGAGAGACCAATGAAAGAAATCGTTAAAGAATTTAAGAAACCTATTTTGTCAACCAAGATAAATATAGAAAAACCACCTCTACCATTTCCTCAGCCCCAAGGGGAAGAATCAAAAGATAACATGAGACAGAAAAGTATCCTATTAGAATTTGATCCAGAATCTGAATTATTTAGATGGAATCTGATCCAAAATTTAGAAGATCTTGAATTATCATATAAAGATCAATTTCTCATAAATTTTAAGAATGAAATTAATATGCAAATTGAGAAAATAATTAAAAGAATATTGGATCCAGAAATAAACATGTGGAATTATAATCTGAATCAATCTGAAAAAGGAAGAGCTGAAAGAAAAATTAAAATTTGAGGATTCAGTAGGAATCCAGGATCTAAAAAAAGATTGAGTGATTGATCAATGAATACTTAAATGGAATTTTGATCCAGGAGGAACCCTGTATCGGGCTAGCGACGTTAAACTAAGCGCTTTATGGGAGGCAACCAATAGTTATCAGTGTGGTTTGATTTAGATTATTTTATTGTTGTGATGTGTGTTATGAAGTCTTGTATGATATGAGATCTATATGTTGATTCGATGCGCAAAGTACTAATTTTAATATGAGGTTGAGATGTGTTATTTGGACCTATGGCAAAATAGTGCAAATATAGGCACTGGCACCTAGCCACCAGAAATCTACATCATGAGGCCAAAGATTGGTGCCTAGCCACCAAAGATAGAAATTCAGTTTATGCCATGTTGCCAATATTTGGCGCCTGGGTGCCTGAAATGGTTCCTAAATAATGGAGTCTCCTCTTTCATGTGGAATTCACCTCTCATCTTCTCAATCTTTAGTGTGTGGTGTCTAAGGACGTTTTAAGGTATTTTAAGAGAAAGATTCAACATCGTGAGAGATCATGGAGCTGAAAACCAAAGGAGAAAAGGAAAAAGAAAAGAGCATTTATGATAGCAAAAAAAATTTTAGTGTGAAAGCTCAAGATAGGTATTTTAATATGCTTCACTCGAAAACATATAACTGATAGAGCTTTCATTAGCCAACTTGATTTTATTTGATGTAACCCAGAGGATTAACTTAGATTAGTTCAGCTTAACCTAGTCTATTCTTAAGTTAACCAACTTGATTTTATTTGGCTTACTTAAGTCAAATAAAAGCAAGTAAAATTAGTTTGATTTTAATCAAACTAAACCTGAGTAAATCCTATTAAACTATGGTTGGTTTAAAAAAATAAAAAAATTGAAAGACAATCAACATAATCTAGGTTATCTTAAATTATTTGGAACCTTGCTTTAGATTAGTTCAATCCAATGTGAACTAATCTAAAATCAACATAAACTATGGTGATTGAAGGTTAAGTAGGGTTTTGACTAATGTATGAAAATAAAAGGACACTTACCCTCAATCAGGGATAATTTGGTTAAAGTACCAAATCAAATTAAAATCACCTTAAAAGAGATTAAAACTTAAACTTGAACCCTAAAATGCAACTTGGTTTGAGAAGATATTTCAGAGGAGATAACCCATGATTACTAACAAAATATCTTTTTAGTCACTCGTGACTAATCAAACCACAAATCTTAATGACCCAGAACGACGAAACAATGAGATATTGATTGGGTCATCCAAAATAAAAATAAATAAAAATGACAAAATAAATTAATCCACTAAAAAGTATTAAACAACATATACTTTTTAACTCCTAAAAAACTGAAAAAGACATTAAAACTTAAATGAAAAATTAATGAACGAAGATCACCAAACACAACTTTAACCCAACCTATCCTAGTTTATGAAGATCTCTTGGACGATACAATTTATGATTGCTGACAAGAATCTTTTGGTCAGAGTAGGTTGACCACAACTCAGGCTAAGTGGAGCAGGGTACTTCGATATCCCCAGGATGATGGAGCCATAGACATCTTAATCAGGTTATCTAAAAATTTAAACAAACTAAGTTAAAAAATAAAATATTTCATGCTAACTTTGTGTTACAGGGCCGCTGAAGATAAAAGGTGGACAACACCCTAGGCTTACATTGCATGTTATTAGGGTGTGCTAACTCTATTTTACAGGAACAAACAATTAAAACCTAAAGTAAAAGGATGAACATCAACGAAACTATCAATTTCACTTTAAAGTAGTTCTGAATCCTTAGGAATCTACTACCTTTAGACAAAACTTTGACTTTTCATTCTTTCATAATTATCTTTTTGAGAGAAAATACAAACCATAATCAGAGGTTTTATTAAGTAGTATTGACTACTTAAGATATAATTAACTATAGAAATATACCCTTATAAAAAAGATGAGAACTCAAGAACGGGTATACCCACCCAAACTCTCTAGTTATCAGATTTCATAAGGTCCCCTTCATTATTGTGTCTTTGAAGCATTCAAGGCATATGCTTTAAGGTAAACAATAAAAAGATTTACCTTTATGAAGGCTTCCTTCACACTTCTGTTTGTTTGTCTGTATTATTCTTTGTATAGTCTATCAATTTCTCATCTTGTGCAATGAAGAATCATTCAAAGAAAAGGGTAATATAACAGAAGACAAGCTGGCGACTCCACGATAACGACAACAACAATGATATCGAATCCGACTGACGACAACGCAACAACAAAAGCGGTGAACATGTACCCATCTAGTTGGGGTGCAACGTTCACCTCCAACCTAGCCACTATTTCTGAGGATAGTAGGGTTAAGGTTACAGTGAGGACGTATTGATTGATTTTCTCATACACAAAACTTTCTAACTTGTTTCCTTCTGCATTCATTATTCCATTTTCTATATCATCATTTTCTAGAGGTATTTCCAAACGATTAGCAGTCCACCATATAATGTTCGCGTCATCCTCTAAGCTGGATTCAAAGTCGATATACATAGGTGGGATTCTGCTATTTATATTCTGTTCTACTTTGGACTTTCTTTCAATTTTATGTTTCTTCAAACTTTGAGAGGGCTTAACTATGACTCAAGGTTCATCCTCATTAGTAGAGGATATTTCTTTTTCTTCCTAATGTTTTCTTTCATTTTTGTCTTCTTTTTCCTCATTCTTTAGTGTATCATCCTATTTTTCAGCTATCTTTTCTTGCATGGTGCCTTCTTTTTTATTATCTTTTCTTTATTTCTTGGTTATAAGGGTTCCCCTAGAAAAGATGATTTGATTCTTCAGAACATAATAGGTCGCGTCGTCATAAATTCCAACTTCATTTATAGAGAATGGTTGTAAATCTCTTCTAATGTAATGTTCAATACCATCACAATAGTATTTAATACATTGATGAAAGGATGATGGGACCATTCTATTCTTATGAAGCCAAGGTTTTCCAAGAAGTGCTTTGAAGGATGTATCTGAGTTGATAATATGAAATTTGCTTCAGTTTGAAAACTCTAAATTTTAACTAGTAGGTTACTGACCCTAATGCTCTTTCACCCTTTTGATTAAATCCTCATAGTAACATCTTGTCAAATGAAAGTCTGTGTGTGTCCACGTCTAAGTATGCAAGTGTTTTTACATTTATAATGTCTACAGATGCACCTGGATGAACAAGAACTCTTGAAAATTTAAATTTTCCAATGTCAACAGAGATATACAATGGTTAGGTATGGTAGGCCATTCCCAACACATGATCATCTTCTATAAATGTCAGTTTAGAACCGTCATTAAAATTGTTTATTTCTCCTTCATGTGTTAATTGAGTCACAGATTTTGGGGTCTTGTAGTGCTTTAATTAATGACACTCTAATATCTTAGAATAAATAAGGGTTTCATAAATACTGAGCTTGGCTAACAATTTTTTTAGATAAGATAACACATTATAATCAACTTTAGGATTAACTTTGGAGGCTCATCCTTGATAAGAGTATCTTGTGGTGGTGCTACGGGTGTATTTTGTTCATTGTTTCTTATGGTCTACATTTGAGGTACACTAGGTGGTTGGAGTATTTTACCACTTTGAAGGTTAAATTCAAGATCTTACGTTACAAAATTGTTTGTAGAATGTCTCATGTTATCAAGGATTTCTTCTTGAGTTTCTTCAGAATCTAAAGATTCTAGTTTGATTCTAATAGACATACCCTTGAGATTGAGTATAAGAGCATCACTATCAGAAAGTCAAATCGACATTTTTGTAAACATTTTCTTTTATGACTTGAGAATTCTTATTATTAAGATTATTAAAATTATTAGTATGTTCGTTGCTAAAAGGATTATTACTTGAGTCAATTGATGAGGATTCACCAGAAATAAATAAGATATAACCAGAACTACTACTCATTTTCTTAATAATCCGAAAGGGATAAAAGTCATACAGAGTTTGTGGTATGAAGGAGGAAGAACCCTTACCCGAAACAACTATCATAGGAAAAAAACTCTCCACAGTCCTAAAAATTTCTATACATGATCTCTCTCCTTTGACTTGCTTTTTAAACATCGTTGTCACCAGTGCGGGCTTCTCTCTTTCTTTTCCCTTAGGAACTTTAGAGATATTAGATATCTGAGTTCCTTTAGAAGTTACTTATAAAAGATTTTGAACTCTTTTGTTGATTTTCCTAGCGGTCTTTGACACAAAAAGATTCCAACCTTCTTCTTTTTGACTTGGCTTATCTGCCTCTATTCTTTCACCAAAGAAAACATTGGCAAAACATTGTGTTTGTTCTTTCAAACATTCATTGAAAATGATGATTACATCTTTGCTGACCTTCTTCAACTAATATTTAAAAAAAAATCATTCTGCAATCATGTTCCCACTTCATCTGGTTTCTTAGGTTCTGACAACTTGAAGTTTGGATTTTTGAGTGGGCTTTTAAACATTTTCTCCACAATAATATCCTTGAAAGGGTATACCCAATTCTTCTTCTATTCAAAAATGAATCTAGAAATTTTTGTCCCTCAGGCTGTTGCTATTATAAGGATTGTCACCATTGCTATTTATGGGTTTCAGACTGCATCTTCATAGGTTGCTTTCCTTGACCAATATCAGACACATTCCCAGACCTCTTATCATAAGCCTTATAAGGTTTTTGCATTGCAACTTGGTTTAATAATGGCAAATATGTTTTTTCTTCTAGTAAACTGGATGCTTTGCTAATCAATTTTTCAAATGTCTTTATAGTAAAGCCCTTCAAAAACATAGCAATTGGAACATGAATATTCTTTAACAAAATTGTTATATTGTGTTGTTCTTGCAGTTGAGGTTCACATTTTAAGCTTAGAACTCTCCATCCCAAATTTTAGTCAAACAAGGATTCACCACATTTTTGCTTCTTAATCACTAAATCACCAACCGTGACATGACATTGAGCTTCAACAAATCTTATCATGAAAAAATCTTCCAGTTTTGAAAAGGTTTTAACTAACTTGTTAGGCATTTCAACATAGTAATCAAACACTACTTTTGACATGTTGTGGACAAATCGATGAAAGATTAATGTGTCACTTCCCCCAACATTAAAAGTACTTGATAAAAAAATGAGCTAAGTGTTGTCTTGGGTTGTCGATTCCATTGAACACCTTAAAGGTTGGTGGTAAAAACACCCTTTTGGATATTATATAAAATCAAACTCTTTTGGATATTGTCTTCCTTTAGGTACAGATGAGACACTGCAAGCCTGAGCTAAGGCATCCTTTATTTGTTGTCCGATCAAAGCTTTCAAATCTTTTTTGGGATTAAATATTGATTCATTCTTCTTCTTAGAG